>VMDO01002614.1:86068-163379 GCA_007922755.1 Pedetes capensis
AAAAAAAAAAAAAAAAAAAAAAAAAAAAGTAAAAAAATGGGCTGAGGGTGCAGCTCAGTGGAACAGCACTTGCAAAGCTGTTCCTCAGGTTATGCATTTTCCAAGAACTAGAATTATTCAGAGGATTGAGAGTTTTAAAAACTTTTAATACATATAGCCAGCCAAATGGTCCTCCAAAAGGTATTCCAGAATACCTCCAAAAGGTATTCCAGAATTTTCTACAATCTAGAAGTAGAGAAAAGCTTTTTCACCATCATTCAAAATCCACAGGCAATAAAAGGGCTTGACATTAGCAAATAAAAATGGGCTTGACATTAGCAAAAACAAAACAAAAAACTCTTGGCAAAAACACTATAAGCAAAGTAAAAAAGCAAGTAAGCTGGAATAAAATATTTATAAACATATGACACAAAAGGGCTAGAATTCCTAATATATTAAGAGCTTGCCTAGCATGTACGAGCCCCCCCACCAAAAAAAAGGTAGGCCAGGTATCATGGTGCACATCTATAGTTCCAGCTACCAGGAGGCTGAGAGTACTCAACAGGTTGAGGCAGAAGGATTGCCTGGGCTACGAATTTGATCTTGAGAATAGCTTAGGGAATATATTGAGTCCCCCAACTCAAAAAAATAATTAGGGAGGAAAAAAGGAGAGACATAAAAATGGCCTTAAACATGAAAAATTGTTCATCTGACTTATAATGAGAAATAAAAGTTAAAACCAAGATATATTTTCTCACTCAGCAAACTACAAAAACTTCAAAACTTTGACAATATACCTTCTTAGCAGGACCTGGGGAAACAGACATTCATATACTGCTGGTGGGAATGAAAACAGGGCTCCTTTACAGGGAAATTCAGTAGGAGCTAAACAAAACTGTTGTTGTTAGGTGCCGTCGAAGTCAGTATCCAACTCACAGCAATTCTATGTATAACACGTGAAACAGTATTGTTAGTGCTCTCTGCTATTCATAGGGTTTTCAATGGCTGACTATTTCTTGGGAATGGGTTGCTAGGTCATTCTCCCAAGCCTACAGCACCTGGTATTCCCAGACGGTCTCCCATTCAAGTACTAACCAGGCCTGCCTGACACTGCTTAGCTTTTGAGATCTGATGGGATCAGACACCACAGTGGTACGGCTGCAAGCTAAACAAAACTGTGCATCCTTTTATCCTTTGAACCAGCAATCTCCTATGTAGGGATTTACTCTAAATACATATGTCCAGGATTATATATTAGAGCATTATTTGTAATTACAAAATACTACTTAGATGTCCAAATATTGAAGATTTTAATAAACTAAGTATATCCACACAATGAAGTACTATGCACCTACTAAAATGAGGGCTGGGGGTGTAGCTCAGTGTTAGAGTGCTTGCCTATAACGTTTGAAGTCCTAGGTTCAATCTCCAGCACAGGGGAAAACAAAATGAGAATCTCTATAAACTAATACAGTACTTCAAGGATACACTATAAAGTGAAGGGGGGAAAAAGTCAAAGTGCAGAAGCATGTATGTTACACTTCTATCTTTCCTGTAAGAATTTACACACAAATAGCTGGGCATGATGGCACATGCCTGTAATTCCAGCACTTGAGAGACTGAGGTAGGAAGATTTAGAGTTCAAGGCCAATCTGTGCTGCACGGTGAGACAAAACAATAACATCTCCCTTTCTGCCTCCATTGCCACCATAGTGCCCATGAAGTTTGTGGAGAAGGGGAAAAAAAAATAAAAAAGAAGCAGGTTCTCAAGTTCAGCCTTGATGCACCCACCCATCATGGATGTTACCAATTTCAAACAATTTCTTTTTCAAGAGAAACAATGTAAAGGGAAAAGCTAGGAATCTTGGTGGAGGGCTTATAACCATTTAAAGGAGCAAAATGTCACTGTAACTCCTTATTTATTTATTAATTTAGCAGTACTTGGGAGGTGAACCTAGGGCCTCACACACACCTTTTCCAAGTGTTCTACTACTGCACCCCTAGCCCATTCTTTTTTTTTTACCTTGAGACAGGGTCTCACTAAATTATGCAAGTTGCCTCTGGCCTCTAATACACGATCTTCCTGCCTATCTCCTGAGTTGCTGGGATTACAGGAGTGAACCACAATATCTGACACTTATTTTCTGCAGTACTGGGGAGGCTGAACCTAGGGCCCCATGCATACTTTTCAAGGCACTCTGCCACTGAGCTGCATCCCCAGCCCTTTTCATTTTTCATCTTGTAACAGAGTCTAAGTTATGCAGGCTACCTCTGGCCTCAAACTTGTGATCCTCCTGCCTCTGCCTCCCAAGTTGCTGTTATTATAGGTGTGTGCCATTGTGCCCAGCTTAATATATGGCTGAGATGAAGTCTGAGGGAATATTTTTTTTCTCCCTTTTTTGGGCTTGGGATTGAACCCACAGCCTTGTACATCTAGTCAAGCACCCTACCACTGAGCTACATCCTCAGACCATAAGATATCTTTAACTTCTGAGGTTCTTTTTTCCAAAAGACTTGAAATATCCCACCAAAAGATATTTGAAGAACAATAACCTACATGATTGGTTACACACAGCTGCTACCAGTGAAGCGAGTTACAAATTACATTACTTCCAGATTAAACAGGACAAAAAGGAGGAGAAAGATGGAATGTTTTGTATTAATTCTTGAATAAAACTTGAGAAACAAAAAATAAAAGAAAATCCTCTTTGTAAAAAGAAAAAAAGATCACATAAACTAGAAAACAATAAAAGTAGATAACTACAAGGGGTTTGAGATGGGAGGATTGGAATTAGAAGTGAAAGAGACAGAAGAGTGGAATTTCTCAAAATATATCTTTTTGCAACTATCACAGGAAAGAAACAAAAATCATCAGTAGATGCCAATGCAAGGGAGAAATTCTGATGAAAAGCAGGATTGTTTTTTAAATTCAAAGTGTCTCCTTATGGGCTGCTTATTATATGCAACAGAAAAAACAGAAATCATACAAAAGATGTAAGGGTACTGTTTGTATTTTTATTCTTGTAACTTTCTGTAAGTTCAGAATTATTTCCAAATAAGAAACTTAACAATTATTTTTTAAAAGGTGGAGAGAGTAATTTCTATTTACACTTCTAGCATTGGAGCAATTCATTTACATTTTTTTCCATGTGTAAAATGAAAGGGTTGAACTAAATGTGTCTGAAAGACTCAATTATGTACTAAATTTCTATAGGAAGGATAATGAAAGAGTACACTAGAGTTCCTTTAAGAAACTGTGGAAGACTGGCATGGTGGTACATGCTTTTAATTCCCATGACTTGGGAGGTAGACACAGGAGGATTGAAAATCTGAGGCCAGAGGCAGCCTGCTTAATTTAGTGAGACCTTGTCTCAAGACACAAAGTAAAAAATGGACTGAGGGTACAGATCAATGGTAGAGCACTTGAAAGAGCATTTGTGATGCTATGAAGCCCGGGGTTCAACTCCCTAGTACAAACAAAACAAAACAAAACAAAACCACACTGGGCACAGTGACACATGCCTGTAATCCCAGTGATTGAGGTGACTGAGGTAAAAGGACCACAAGCTCCAGGCCAGAGGCAGACTGTAATTTAGCAAGACTCTTACTCAAAATAAAAAATAAAAAATAGGTTGGACATCAAACCTAGTAGTAGAGCCCTTGGAAAGTATGTGTAAAGACCCAGGATCAACCTCCAAGTACAAAAAAAAAAAAAAAAAGTATTGCTGAAGAGGCTGGCATAGTAGTGCATGCCTTTAATCCCAGCTACTCAGGATGTGAAGGCAGGAGGATCACAGGTTCGAGGCCAGAAGCAGCATGTGTAACTAAGCAAGACCCTGTCTCAAGATAAAAAAAATTATAAAAAGTGGTTTAGGAGTGCAGCTCAATGGTAGAATGGTAGAGTACCTGAAACTATGCACCAGGCCCTGGATTCACCCTCCCAATACTACAAAAAGAAGAGAACAAATAATTGTTGAAGAAGAAACAAAACACAAAAAGTGCCAGGCACAGTGGCGCACACCTGTAATCATGACTTGGGGGGTGGATGACTTGGGAGGTGGAGGCAGGAAGATCACGAGTTCGAGGCCAGAGGCAGCTTGCATAACTTAGTGAGACAGTCTCAAGACAAAAATATAAAAAATGGCTTAGGGGTGTGGCTCAGTAGTAGAGTACATGCTAAGTATACACAAGGCCCTGGGTTCAGTTTTCTAGTACTGGGGAAAAAAAAAAAAAAAACCTTTTGATTCTTCCTACCAGGACACTACTAAATGTACAACAACGGGTATTTATTTCTGTGAAAATCTGATGTTTTCAGAATCAAAGTAATATAATTTTGATCTTCAGAGTTGTGGCTTTTTGAAAATTCACCCATAATCCTCTGCATTATTATTATTATTATACTGTGGTTTCCTCAGTACACAAGTTCTACTCAAAGAAAGAGGGAGGGAAATATTCCCTTTTGTATGTGTACACAGTGCTGGAGATCAAACCCAGGGCCTCAGGCACATTAGGAAAGCACTCTACCACTGAACTACACCCCTGGCCCCTTTTTAAGTTTGAGACAGGGTCTTGCTACACAGCTTAGGTTGGCATCGAACTCACGATCCTCTTCTCTCAGTCTTCCAAGTAGCTGAGATTACAGGCAAGTGCCATCACACCTGACTGGAGTATTTCCTTTATTCTACTACTGACATTATTTCCTATCAAGGTGCCTGAAATGCATTACTGATTTTAAGAGAAATCTCACTGTTTTTAAAGTTAAACAAAACTATTTTATTTTTAATAT
Source organism: Pedetes capensis (assembly GCA_007922755.1). Lineage (NCBI taxonomy): Eukaryota > Metazoa > Chordata > Mammalia > Rodentia > Pedetidae > Pedetes > Pedetes capensis. The sequence goes on from VMDO01002614.1 coordinate 90,834, forward strand.
GTTTTTTATTTTCAATAGACTCATACATATTTATGGGGTACAGTGTGACATTTCAATACATGTCTACAATGTGTCATGATGAGATCAGGGCAACTGTTACATTCATCATTTCAGACATTTATTATTTCTTTGTGTTGAAAACATTCAAAATCCTCTCTACTATTTTAAAATATACAATTGATTGCCAGCCATAGTTATCCTGAGATACAGAACATCAGAAGTTATTCCTCCTAACCAACTGCACTGTTTTTTTAAGTTTAACTCTAGACTAATCACACTGTGCCTGGTCCATTTAGCTTCATTTGCTTCTAAGACTCAGGGTGATATACTTCTATTCATCAAGTATTCATCAAGGCAATCAAGTATTGATTTCATTTTGGTTTGACACTTATAATTCCATGAGGCTATACAGCATTATTAACTTCAAAGGGTTTACTTCCTTGATCAATTTTTATTTTAATTTGCTATTAATATTCACCTGAGACTTTTTCCCACTGTACTTACTGCTAAACGAACCCAAACGGTCCATTCCCTAATTGGTAAAGACTGCTACTTCAATTTCCCCCAGTACAGAGCTTCTTCAGGATTTCAGAACTGGCCAACACATACACCAAAGCTTGATGACCCCCTATAAACAAAGAGAAGTGGTACATGGATCAGAAAAACATTCAAAGTGACAAGAAGATAAGTAACATATTCAGGTCTGCCACATCCTCACTTTGTAATGCTGAGAAAATCACTTTACCTCTATATGCTTGTTTCTTGTCTGTAAAATTGGTATGATAGTTGAGGTTGGTGGCACACTCCTATAATACCAGTGACTTGGGAAGCTGAGGCATGAAGATCATAAATTCAAGGTCAGTGGCATATTGTGCTATTTAATGAGACCCTGACTCAAAGTAAAAACTTTTTAAAAAAGCTAGGGGTACAGCTCGGTGGTAGGGAGCTTGCCTAGCATAAGCCCTTGGGTTTCCCAGTATTACAAAATTAATTAATTAGTTAGCTAATTAATTTCATTTAAAAATAGTATATACAATAGTGTCTACCTCCCAGAGTAGTTGAGAGAATTAAATGTCACAAACAAATATCATAAGTTATATAATGTAACACACACATTGAACTCTTTTAAATGTTACATATTCTTCTCTACTTTTTTTGTTTTTTTGAGACAATGTCTCACTTCTATATGTAGGCCAGGCTGGCTTCAAACTTACCACCCTCCTGCCTCAGCCTCCTTTCCTTGGGCATGCACCACCATGCTCAGCAAATGCTACATATTTCTAGTAAACAACTGTTGGCTTTCACTGTCTAGCACCACTTTTCTTTAGCCCCCTTTCCTTTGGTAAAGTGACCTTCCCATATTTCATATGGTATTGGTGGGGTTGCCAACCATAGTATTCAATCCACTTCTCCCACAGAAGCTAAAGCAAATGGATTTCCTCTTATGAAATCTGGATGTTCAGTAAGATATATAAGGACAGAAGGCAGCTGAATCTCAGTCATTTACTACCCAAAGAATTTGCTCAGTGACCTATGGTTGTTGCTATCATCAGTTCCTGGGTGGCCTGACTGTGTAGCTCCTCCCTCACTTCACTGTCTTTCCAATAAAACTTTTTTTTTGAGAAAGCAGAGGTCTTACTACATAGTCCAAGATGGCCTTGAACTCTTGATCTTCCTGGCTCAGCTTCCCAAGTGCTGGGATTACAAGCATGCACTGCCATTCAATAAAACTTTAACCTGAGTGAGTTTTTATTATTGGAAACCAAGGAATTCTATCTATTATAACATATATTTGTTGTTATTTTCCTCTTTCAATAAATGTACGAAGTTATTTGGTTGGTTTGGTTTTTGAGACAGGGTCTTGCTATGTTGCCAAGGCTAGACTCCAACTCTGATTTATCCTCCTGCCTTTGCCTCCCAAGTGCTGAGATTACAGGCATGAGCCACCACGCCTGGCTTTAGTTATCTTTTTGATGGAAAAAATGAAATTATATTTCACACTTGCTATGGTGGGGTCAAAACAGACCCCAAAGCTGAAATGTGGGATAAAAACTAATACCTAATTTATACAATTGGCCTAATTAACATAATTTCCTGCAATTACCACTGTGGCGTCTAATCCCATCACAATCCCATCACAAGTCGGAAGCTCAGCAGGGTTGGGCCTGGTTAGTACTTGGATGGGAGATTGCCTGGGAACACCAGGTGCTATAGGCTTGGGAGGACCTGGCAACCCACTCCCCAAAAAACAATCAGCCATTGAAAACCCTAGGAATAGCAGAGAAGCACTAACAACACTGTTTTACCTGTTGTATGAAGGGTTCCTATGAGTCAGACACCGACTTAACAGCACCTAACAACAACAATTAACATAATTAAAAGAATAAACCTTAAAAACAAATACCTGAAATAATAAAAGTTTTGTGATTTGGGGTCTTCGTTGACCTACAATACTGATTACATCACAGAATTTCACTATGCCAGTTTATGGTCTTTTTATATCCAAGGATACTAGTTATGGGTTAACCAAGAAACATCATTTTTAGGTGGGTGTGGTGGTGCATGGCTGTAATCCCAGCATTTACAAGAGGATCTTGAGTAAGACCCTAGCAAGTTCCAGGCTATGTAGTGAGACCTTGTCTCAAAAAAAAAGGGGGGGGGGAAGTAGTGGACAAATAAATGTTAGGTTTACAAAAGGTTAATTTGTCTTTAGTTCTCCTGGAGTGACTTCTTTCACTCTGATATTTTTAGGGTGAGGAATAATTCACCAAGTGTATGTAATACTCAATATTGTTGTCAATGAATTTTTCTTTTTGGGGTGGGGTGTGTCTCCCTCTATTCAGCCCTACAAAAAGTGAGTGTTTAAACAATGAGTTTAGCAAGGGCGTATTATACACCCAGTAATAAAATAACAGCCACATTTATTGAATTTGTCCCATCTGCCAGGTACTATAATTGGATTATCTTTTTGAATCCTTGAAACCTTCTAAGGCAAGCTGGTTTTTCAAACGAAAGGAAGCTCTAAAGACTAGGTTACTGCCTCCTCCTCCCAAGTCGCTGTGATTACAGGCTTGTGTCATCACGCCTGGCTACAGCAGTGTGATTTTAATAAAGGTTATACAGATGGTCAAGTCCAAGATGCTAGAATACCATCTGAATAACTCTCCAAGTCATAAAGCACAATACTGCAATACGCGGAATCTTCTTTCTCCCTCTCGCTCTCACAAAAGATCACACTGTCACACCAACATCCTTAAGACGATGGGCGCTAGCTCCAAATAAACAATGGCTTTATTCAAGTTAGTTATTAGGGGAGCGAGGAAGATACTGTGAGGGACAGGATTCCTCGCGGTGCTAGGGGGAGATGCAGGCTTTGCAGTTTTGTAGCCGACGTTTAACGTCCTTAATAGCTGTATGATTTTGGGCAAGTCATTTTAAAACACTTTAGAAGGCCTACTCGAAATTTTAATGGGTGACACTGGTCAGGGGCACCACTCGCAGTGGTTATTAGTGTAACTGTGCGCTCTACAGCAGAGACTGGAACAGAAGGCTGGGACACTACGGGCCGCCCACATGCGGGGCGGGGCTCCAGGGGTCAGGCCGGGCCGCGCCGCCTTCCTCCACAGCGCGGCATAGTAGGGCGCTGTTCCCGCCGCGTGTCCCCAGGCACCACAACCTGCAGCCCGTAGTCGGCACCACGCGACCCGACTTCCCCTCGATCTGACTAGAAGGGCTCGCGCCCGGCCACCCTCCCGCCCCGCGCCTCACCTCGCCACGTCTTCCACCTCGGCCCGAAGGAACAGACAGCCGCCCGCGCGCGTACGCGCTGCCAGAGCCTCTGCGTGCGCGCCCCGCCCTGCGTGCGCGCCCGGTTTACGTGCGCGTGCCCGGATCACGCGGTGCCAGCCCCCGGCGCGCCCTCCGCCTCTGCCGCCTTTTCCCACGCAGTCCCAGCTTCAGCGACACGCCCGCCGCCCCTCCTCACCTCCCCACCTTCCCATCTCCCGTCGCGCGCAGGTCGCGGTCACGGTGCCCCAGGACTGGGAGGATGGGGCTGAGCCGCTTGCCTGACTCTTCAGTCTGACCAATAATCACATTTCCCGTGCGGCGCGTCGCCTGTCTTCAGAGGCTTCCTGTTGCTGGTGCCGTTTGTTCCCCTCCACAGTCCGGTGAGGCAGACCCAGCTGGTACACTCTGGATTTTCTAATAGCATTCCCCACTCTCACCCCTGTGGCAGCCAAGGAGATTGAGGCTGAGGTACTGAGCCCAAGGACCGCGAGCTGTGGCCCCTCTCCCATCCGGGGCCTCACAGAGCCACTCACGGATTAACCAGACTGAATGGTTTAAGAAGGGATGAAGAGGGTACCTTTCATTCAGATGCTTCTGGGACGTCGAAATTGCCTTCCTTGGAGCGAACCATCCCCTCTTTGGGCTTCAGATGCCCAAATGGAGGTGCAGTGATGGGAGGATGTGGTGGTCCACTCTGATGTCAATCTTGAGGGCTAGGTATGTCCCAACATATCTTATTTCTACTGGTAGTGATTATTATGATAGCTGCCATTTGTCGAGTACTTACTGCATGCCAGGCCTAGTTCAAAGCAGGTTACACAAAGCAGGTCTCATTTAAAACAACCTTATGAGGTAGGCACTGTTTTATCCCCCATTTTCAAGGTGAAAAAATGTAGGCACTGAAATATATATAACTTGAGTCACATTGCTAAGAAGTATGGGAGAATGGTATTCCAACCATGGTTTACCTTAACCATGATTCTGTATTCTCTTTAGAAGTCTGTTTCTCTTAAATTTGCCCAATCTTTTAGAGTTCATTTACACTTTCTGCCATGTGACCCCTTTATTCATTTTTTGGTTTATGAGTAATACAAGCTCATTGTTTTTTGTTGTCATTTGTTTTTGTTTGTGTGTTTTTTTTTTTCCCCTGAGACAGGTTATCACTGTGTAGCACACGCAGGCCTGGAACTCAGTTGATTCCTGCCTCAGCCTGCAGAGTACTGGGATTTCTGGTGTGTGCCACCATGCCTGGCGTAAGTTCATTGTTAAAAAAGAAAAATATTGCAAGAGCAAAAATTAATGTAAAAACCACCTCCTGCCACGTTACACAAACCGTTAATGTTTTGTTATTTGCCCTTCTAGACATTTTCCTGTGCATCGTATCAATAAATATGGAATATTTAACATTTGATGTATCCTGAAAATCCACATATTCATTCATTCATCAAATATTTAATGAACAGACTCTGTTCTAGGTGCTGGTTTTCAGTAGTGAACAAAGCAAATTCTCTTGCTCATATAGTTCATATTATAGTGGGAGACATTGAAAAAAAGCAGTGTACTTATTACTAAATCATAGAAAATGGCCAGTAATGTGATTTTATGGAAAAATAAGTCAAGATAAGAGAGTGATGTAGGGATTCTCTTTTAGTTAAGGTAGACAAGAAAGGCCTTTTAGCAGAGAAGGCACACAAGCAGAAATCTAATCATTTCATGAGAAAGGAAGCTAAGTGGATTTTTAGAGGGAAAATATTCTGTAAAAGAAATAGCAAGTACAATGCCCTGTCACAGGAACTTGATTAGCATAGAGAACAAGGCAATGAGGCCAGAGTGATTGGATAAGAGCAGTATGATAGAAAACATAGCTAGGACCCAGATCATGTGTCTAATAAACTGTAGTTGAACTTTTGGATTTTGTTGGGATGTGATAGAAGAGTTGAAACCAAAGGAGTAATCAGATTTGCTTAAAAAGTATCACTATATCCCTAGCACCTCAAAAAAAAAAAAAAGTATCACTCTGACAGCTGTATGGAGAATGGATGGTAGACACATTGAAGTTGCCATTTAAAGCATAAATAGCCCTTTTTTTAAGAAGTTATAGTTTGTTAGCAGTAATGTTTCACCTACACCTTTATAACCACCCAACTTCTCAAAATTGAGATAGGGTTGATAGGACATATCTTTGCATTTTCCTCACTTAAACTGAGACTTTTTTGAGACTGACTGGGGGATATATACAGATCTGGATGTAATGGTTGTCAACAAAATGAATATGTGTCATCAGTGTTGTACTACTGTGGAATAAACAGTTGCACATAATGCTGGGATCTGTTCATTAAAAACATAGTATTGGAGCACCTGAAAATTACTCTCCTCCTTCAGCTGTTAGGCTCTCCTTAGAAGTAATTCTTTTTGTTTGTTTGTTTTGTGTTTTCTTTTCTGAGGTGTTTTTTTTTTTTTTTTTTTTTTTTTTTTTTTTTTTTTTTTTTTTTTTTTTTTTTTTTTTTTTTTTTTTTTTTTTTTTTTTTTTTTTTTTGAGTTTGGGACTCACTGTGTAGCCAAGGCTGTCCTAAAACTTACTATGTAGGTCAGGCTCGCCTTGAACTTGTTTCAATCCTCCTGCCTCAGCCTTGCAAAAGCTGGGGTTACAGGCATGTACCACCACATCCAGCTTCTTAGAATTAATTCTAATCAATGTAGTCACCGTAGTTAAGAAAGATGAGACCAGGTGTGGTGCCACATGCTTATAATCCCAACACCCTGGGAGGCAGAGGCAGGAAGATCCTAAATTGGAGGCCAGAGGCAGCCTGCATAACTTAGCAAGACCCTGTCTCAAGATAAAAAATAAAAAGGGATCTGAGGTGCACTCGGCAACAGAGCACTTATAATATATGCACAAAGCCCTAGGTTCAATCCCCAGCACCCCCAGAAAAAAAGGGGGGAAGACAGAGTGGATGGAGAAATTAGAGTTTTGTTTCGGATTTATGTTCTGCATTCTACTGGAAATGACACATAGGAGTCTACAGCTCAGTGGAGAAGTCAGGGCTAAAGCTGTAGAATTGTGTTTTTGTCTGTGTCTCCCCCAGACAGAACTTGAGGTCAGACGATGTCTCTTCTTCTTTGTAACCTCAGCAATATATAACAGAAATGTATCCTCAACAAATATTTGTAAAATGAACAAATAAAGGCAAAGTTATGGATAAAGTCAAAGAGTCAGACAAAGTGTATAAGATAAAAAAGGAAGATATGCCCTATATGCTTTCACCAGAGGCCCAAGTACCTGAATGTGACTTATAAGTAGGGTAACCATAATTTCTGATTTGCTCAGGCAGTTCCTGGTTTATACTGCTTGTCCCTACATAATTATTAATATTGCATTGGTTCACTCTTAAAAGTATCTCAGTTTGTATAATGCATTCTTCCCCATCTTTCTCCCTTCATGGCTACCCTGGTCAAAGAAGTTAGGGAGTCAATCTTTTTCCATACAGAAGATTCCAAGACCACCTAACCCAGTGCACTCTTACTATGACCAGCCTGCAGAGGAAAGGTTGAAGTACCTTCTGCTAATCCACTTAAAGAAATGAAAAGTCTGCATATAGCCATTTTTCCAATGTTGCCTTGCCTGGTGGGTTTCTGCATAAGTAAGAGTAACCCTAAAGCTATCAGAGGTGAAGAAGGGAAAAAAGAAATTCTGTTAAAAGGTCCTACTGCACTTACTTTACAAGAAAGAATAACAAGGCTTGGAGGTGAAACCACTTATATACGTCTTTCAGTTACTAGTAGCACAACCAGAATTAAACCCAGATCTATAGTCAGGAGTGACCCAGAATGCCTGTGTAATCCTACCCTTCAGGAGGTGGAGGCCAGCCTGGCCACTTAGCAAGACCCTGCCTCAAAATGAATAAATAAAGAAAGAAAGAAAGAAGGTGGAAGGAGCTGGGGATGTAGCTCTGTGGTAGAGTGCCTGTCTAGCATGAACAAGGTCCTCTGTTGATCCCCACTACCAAGACAGGTTAGAAAGGGGGGAGGATGGCAAAAGACCTCAAAAAGTATTTCTCAAAAACAACTGTAAGAACTGGGACTATAGCTCAGTGGTAGACTATACTACAAAAAACTTACAAATAGTAAACTGGTATCTGAAAACTGCTTGGACTGGGGATGTATGCTCTGTAATAGAGTGCTTGCCTAGCACGTGTGAGACCCTGGGTTTGATTCTCGGCATGGTAAACAAACAAACAAATCAACATCACTAATCATCTGAGAAATGCAAATTAAAATTACAGTGAGATGTCACCTCATACCTGTTAGGGTAGTTATTATTTAAAAAAACAAGAAATAAGCATACAGAAAAAATAGGTATTGGTGAGGATGTGGAGAAAAATAAAACCCTCATACACTGTTGGTGGGAATGTAAATTAGCCATTATGGTAAACAGTATGGAGGTGCTTGTCAAAGAGTTAAAAATAGCCAGGCACCTAGCACAACACCTGTAATCCCAGCTACTTGGGAGGCTGAAGTAGAAGAATCACATGCTTAAGGCCAGAGGCAGTCTGCACAATCTAGTGAGACCTTGTCTCAAAGTAAAAAAATAAAAAAGGGCCTGGGGGTGCAGCTCAGCGGCAGAGTGCTTGTCTACCATGGGTGAAGCGCTGGTTTCAACCCCTAGTATTGGGGGGAAAAAAAAAGAGGGAAATGCTATAATTTGCGACAACATAAACCAATCTAGAGAATGTCATGCTAACTGAAGTAAGCCAGGCACACAAGGACAAATACTGTACAATCTCATTTATATGTGGAATCTAAAAAATCAAACTTTTAGAAGCAGAGTAGAATGGTGGAGGCTGAGGAACAGAAATGGGGAGATATTGGCCAAAGGATACAAAATTTTAGTTAGACAAGAGAAATAAGTTCAGGAGATCCATTATATAGCATGGTATTAAGCAGTTCATAGAAACTGTTTTCTTGGAGGATATTAAGAGTAGATTTTAAAATGTTCTTACCACCACCAAAAATGATGTGTGTGAGGTAATGGATATTTTCATATTGATTAACATGCCACAACATCATGTTGTGTAGTACCATAAATATATACAGTTTTTACTTGTCAATAAAAACTAAATTTTAAAAATAAATATGCCATAGGTAAATAATTTTTTTTTTTTTTTTTTTAAGAATGCTACTTGTAAAAAAAAAAAAAAAAAAAAAACAAGCCTGACGAGGTGGCCCATGCTCTTAGTCCCAGTGACTCAGGAGGTATTGGCAGGAGGGTTGCAAGTTCAAGGCCAGAGACAACCTGCATAGCTGCATAAAAAGGGGGCTGGGAGTAGTAGAGCACTTGCCTAACATGCAGGAGGCCCTAGGTTCAGCCCCCTGTACCACAACAAACAAACAAAAAAAACCAAAAATAGTTCTCTCAAAATGTAAACAGTAAACTGCCTCTTACCATTTAAAACTGACAGCAGGTATTAGAATTTTCATAATACTATAATCATTGAGCCTGCAGCCTTACCACTGGGGCATCTCATCCTGTCAGATTTCAGAAGCTAAGCAGGGTCAGGCCTGCTTCATACTTGGATGGGAGACCACCTAAGAATACCAGGTGCTGTAGGCTTGGGAGAAGGACCTGGCAGCCCACTCCCAAAAAACAATGTGCCATTGAAAACCCCATGAATAGCAGAGAAGCAGTAACAATACTGTTTGCCCTATTATACGTAGGGTCACTATGAGTCAAATACCAACTTGATGGTACCTAACAACAATAACGTGATCATTGAACAAAGTTTTCATGAATCTAGGCCTTCGTTACTTCTATATTCTGTCTCTCACCTTACTTATCTATACCATGTGCAGGCTATCTGTCTCATGAGTCAACAAGCTTTGAGTAGAATCTAAAAAGTTATGTCAACTAGAGATGTTCTAGTGCTGAGTGGACCTGTTTATCAGAAAATTTAAACATGCCTATGTTGCAGCCTAGCTGCATATTTTTCAGCCTAATATACAAGGCCTCCACCTTTTGACTACCAAAATAGGCTCCCAAAGTATTTTGCATCATTTGTTGACAAACAATCTTTACTCCTTTGCAACCAGTAGGTGTCCAATAAGTATCTGAAACATTTATAAGAAGCTGGAACAGTTGAATATAATTTCTGTAATCCTAGCCACCTGGGAGGTGGAGGCAGGAGGATTACAAGTTTGGAGGCCAGAGGCAAGGTGCTTAATTTAGCAAGACCCTGTCTCAAAATAAAAAGTAAAAAATGGGCTGGGCGAACAGTTTAGCAGTAGAGCATTTACAAAGTATGTGGGAGACCCTGGGTTCAATCCCCAAGAACTGCAAAAAAAAAAAAAAAAAAAAAAAAAAAAGAGATTTCCTGAATTTGAATCCTGTCTTCACCCCTTACCACCTTCAAGAATTTAAGCAAGCTGACCGTGGTTGTGTATAGCTGCAATCCCAACATTTAGGAGGCTGAGGCAGAAGCAAGAGGATCTCAAATTCAAGGCCTAGCTGGGCTGTATAGTGAGTTCCAGGCCAGCCTGGGCTATGTAGTAAGACCTTGTCTCAAAAAACTGAGGGTGGGAGGAGAAGGAGAAAAAAAGTTATTATCTTTTTGTATCTCTTTTCTCCTCATAAGTAAAATGAAAACGATATCTAATTCAAAACAGTTTTGAAAGGATATGATAATGTATGCATGTATAATACCTAGTTCATGGTGGGAGTCAAATTATTTAAAAATGGATAACACAAATATTTTTCAACTTAAAAACACTTAAAAATTTTAAAATAAGCTAATGTGGTGGTTCATGCCTGTAATCTCAGCATTTGGGAGCTGAGGCAGGAGGATTGCAAGTTTGGCCAGCCTGGGCTACACACCAAAAACCTGTTTCAAACAAATCAATATATAATCACTGTAATTTTAATTATTGAAGTGTACTCCACAGGATACCTATGGGGATTGTTTATAGATTGTTCTGGACTAGGTTGGCTACTGCTCAGCATTAGAATATTTTCATTATTCAAACCAGTAACTCCTATTTTCTGGAAATAGGCTTCCAGAACAACAGGCAATTAAACAGAATTTCTTTTGCCGCTTGCTTCTTTAACTTTTCTCTCACTGCAGAAAACTAAGTAAAGTGTACATTATCTCACAGATCACAGGATAAATGCATAGTTGCAATCTAGGGTAGATAATCCAGCTTTGTCTCAAATGGAGAAAACCTTCAGAGCTGTGTTCCATTTAATTAATGTAAATAGTGAACGCACTTATGTATTATGAGCAATTAACTATAAGACTGTTCTTTGAGTACCAAATGAGTACTTTACTATTGTAATCAAATAAAACTTACAAAAGGTTAGCTTAATGCATATTTAAAGATATATATAATTGTTATGGTGCTGCTTGATAATTAGGCCTTAAATGTTAAGCTGTTTACATAAATGACTATAGTGGGTTATTTTTACCCAGCCAACACATTTTTTAGTGTTTGTCTGCTCATCATAATAATTTTTTAGAATGTCAAGGATAACATTTTTCGCTGATACCCTTTACTATTTAATCATGCACTCACAAACATACTCTTCAAAATGACATAAGAAGGTACCTCTTCCAAATTGGTACTAAAAATAGCTACTGCTCAAAACTCTTTATATATATTCCCTCATTTTAGTCCCTTAAACCCTTAAGGAGGTGTTACTCCCATTTTACTGATGCAGACACTGATACTCAGAATATAACCCAGCAGCAAAGTAGATATTCATGCTTCTTTTCCAGCCCCTAACACATTGCTTTCAAACACAGCAACATGCAAGCCCCCACAGCCCAACAAGCTGGCAGACAGGTGGGAGTATTTCAGATACCAATGGGGCCACCCATGGTGGACCTCCACAGGTCTGTCAGCTTGTTCTGCTGTGAGGGCTTGTGTGTTTCTGTGATACTGAAAGCTATGCCACTGAATTTCAGATACCAGCAGGGCCACCCATAGTGGACGCATTTCAGCTGAGCCTCCAGACTAAGACAGACTAGGGAGAAGGACATGGCAACCCATGCCTGAAACAATTAGCCACTGAAAAACCTATGAATGACAGAGAAACACTGTCAAATGTAGTGCCGGAAAATGAGCCCCTCAGCCTGGAAGGCATTCAGTAAGCTACTAGGGTAGAGTTGTGTCCTCTAAGTACAGCTCACCTTTATGACAAGAATGGAGTAAAGCTCCTGGGACCTCCTTTTGCTGATATCACACAACTCAAAGTGAGAAGAAACATAGTAGCTGCAACATTGGGTTCAAACAAAAAGATTGTGTGGATGACACAGAGTTGGTAGTGTTTCATTCTGTTCTACATAGGGTGACTATGAGTCGGATCCAATTCTACAGCACCCAACAACAACCACTACTTTCTTTAACCTCAGAAGGTAATGATCCCAGTTGAGATAGATTAAGTTACTTCTGGAGGTAGGATGGCTCTGAAAAAATACAGAATATATATGGTGTATATATATATATAGTATATCCAAAGGGAGAATAAGTAACCCAAAAGGAGGGGTTAGTCAGTAATGAAAAAGTTGAAGTTTTTCTGAATGCCTTTTCAAGGAGGAGACCCTTGGCTAGGGAATTTCAAGCATTACTGCTTCATAATAGCTTACTATATTATAGAGGTATGTTATCAGATAAGCCTAATGCCATTGACTACTTGACTTTTATTTATTTATACTTATTTATTTATTTTTGGCAGTACTTAGGGGTTGAACCTGGGCCTCACAGTTACTTTGCAAGTGCTTTACCACTGGGCTGCACCCTCAACCTATTTTTTATTTTTTTATCTTGAGACAAGTTATCTTGAGACAGGTTATCACTAAGTTATGTGGGCTGCTTCTGGCCTCAAACCTGTGATCCTCTTGCTTCCATCTCCTGGGTTGGTGGGATTACAGACATGAGCCACTATGCCTGGCAAATGCTTGACTTTTGGAACCAACTCCCCTTATTCTGATTCCTTAAGAAAGAGTTGTTATAGGGGTTAAACTCATGCTTTGCAACTTCTTTTTTTCTGAGACAAATCTTACTATGATGCCTAGGCTGGCCTTGAATTCCCTACAGCTCCCTGAATAGCTGGGATTATAGGCATGTGCTGCTGACCAATCTATGGCTGCAACCTTTCTAGCATTATTGCCATCTCTAAAGAGTCTTTTTAGACAATTGCCTCTCCTACAAAGTTTTAATACCACAGATATACCACGTATCTATTTTTGTCTGTATTTATATGTTCTTTATACATTAAAAAGAATAAGATTTTTTTTTTCTATACTAACAGTGCATGGATTGGCCAAATGCCATGGCACATGCCTATTATCCCAGCAACTCAGGAGGCAGAGACAGGAGGGTCTTGAATTCTAGGGCAGAGGCAGCCTGTGCAATTTAGCGAGATCCTGTTTCAAAATAAAAAATAAAAAGGAGGCTTGGGGTGTGTTGTGTCTGTCCAGTAGCCATGGGGTCAATGGACAAAGAAGACAAAGCAGAAAGAAAGATTACTCTGCACCAAGAGTTAGTGTCAGAGAGGCCGAGGTGGTTCAGTGTCTATCAGGAACACTGCAGCCCCAAGCAGCCCTCTCAAGGTATTTTTATTAGGGTTTTATCATAGCATTGAGCATTCTTATAATTCAGGGGAAAAGTGGGTTAAAGTATATTTTCTTGTGAGATAGGGAAGGGTTGTTTATTATTTATGTTAGCATGTTCTGCCCACTGCAGGTAGAACTTTGCTGTTTCTGCACATAGGTGGAGTCTATATGGAAGGGTCCATGTCCAAGTCAGAGAGATAGCAGAAGGGGGCTTTCTGACTTGGAGAGCTTCCAAGGGCTGGAGCTTTCTCCAACAAGCAGCTAGAGTCTTTCCTGGCCTCTTTTTCTTTGGATTTTCTCCAGCCATGCCTTCCATTACTGAGATACAGCTCAATGGTAGGCAAGGCCCAGGGTTCAACCCTTAATAATGCAAACAAAACAAAAACAGACAAAAAAGTGCATGGATTAAGCAGTGATGCAGGAATAATGAAGCTTCCCATGTAGACCTTCCTTCAGGTTCAAGATATGCTAGTTAGACAAAGGGTAGTATTTTTGTATGTATGACAATTATATTTCTCATTGTAATCTAATACATACTTTCTGTACATATGACATTTATATTTCTCATAAATTAATAATAAATTTACATATGAGCTTGGTTAGTGTGAAACTATTCCTAAATAATAGGGTCTTTCTCTGTGTGTGGAAAATTTGGATTTCTAAGCCTATAAAACAGCCTGAGAGGCCTTCTATAAGTCAACTACAGAAATACTTTTTACTTGAAACTTCTACAGCATCTATATATGTTCATTCCTTCATTCAATAAATAGTTAATGAACCCTAACTAAAGGCAAGCATTGTGCTGGGTAGCAAGATTCAGAGACTAATAAAATAGTCTTCCCTGAGGAAGAAGCTCACTGTCCAGCAGGGGAGACAGAGATGCACATAAATAAATAATCACCTGCAAGGTAATATGTGCTGTAACAGAGATGTGCTAAGAACACCGAGGTGTCTAAGAAGGGATTAGTCAATTCTAGGGAGAATAAATTGTTAAGTCTCTGGGAAGTGAGGAGTTAAGTCTTTGAGAAGAGTAGGAAGGAAATTCCAAGGAGAAATAACAAATTGTGCAAAGGCCCAGAAACATGAAATAGCTTAGCCACTTTGGTCATTGGGGTTGAAGTACAGAGGGCAAGAAAGAGGAGAGTTGCTGTACATGAAGTAGCATAGGTGGAGGTCAGACCAAAGAGGGCTTTGCACTTACTCTGAAGCTATGGGGAGCCAGTGAAGCATTTTGAAATGGGCCATAGTGTTATTAACCTGGGCTTTAGAACAACCGCTACCAGTTGTATGGACTGAGAAGTGGCAAAATGAAATGGCAGGGGTTATAGCAATCCAGGTAAGAGATGACAAACATTCAAACTAACGCTGTTGGAATGGGGATTAGAACAAATGGATATAAGATGTTTAAGAAATAATTAACTGTTTTGTTGTTTATTGGGTGCTGTGGAGTTGAATCCAACTCATGGTGACACTGTGTAGAACAGAGTGAAACACTGACACTGTGCCATGCACAGGAACTTTTCATGTTTGAGCCCAATGTTGCCACTACTGTTTCTTCTCATTTTGAGTTGTGCCACATCAGCAACTGGAGGTTCCAGGTTCTTTATTCCATCCTATAGTTAAGGTCGACTGTACTTTGAGGACATAACTCTTCTCCAGTTGCTTCTTGAATACCTTCCAGGCTGGGGGGCTCATTTTCTAGCACTATATTTGACAGTGCTTCTCTGCTATTGATAGGTTTTTCAATGGCTAATTGTTTCAGGAGTGCGCTGCCGTGTCCTTCTCCCTAGTCTGTCTGAGTCTGGAAGCCCAGCTGAAATGTGTCTACTATGGGTGGCCCTGTTGGTATCTGAAATACCAGTGGCATAGCTTTTAGTATCACAGCAACACCCAGCCCTCTACAGCACAACAAGCTGACAGATAGATGAGGGAATTAATTAGGGGAGGAAATGAGTGACATATAGAATTAAGGATGATTCTCAAATGTCCAGCTTGGTTAACTGGGTGGGTAATGATACTGCTCACCCAGACATAACTTAGGGCAAAGATCATGCATGAAGGGAAAAAGAGCATATTTTGTTGTTGGTATGTTGATTTTGAGGTGCCTGTAGGATATACAACTGATGTTCACTTGGCAGATTCAAAAACCAAATGTAATATCTAGGTCAGAGATACAGATCAGAGAGTAAGCAGCAGGTTGCTAGAAAATCTGAAGGTGCAAGAGAGCATGCCTGTAATCCCAGAAACTCAGGAGACTAAGGCAAAAGAGTCACAAATTTGAGGCCAAAGCAGCCTGCGCAGCTTAGAGAGACCCTGTCTAAAAAAGAAGAAAAAAAAAAAAAAAGGTTGGGCATTGTGGCATACACCTGTAATCCCAGCCTTTAGAAGGCTGAGGCAGGACTATGAGAATTTTGAGGCCAGCCTGGGCACATAGTGAGACCTTGTTTCAAAACACAAAAACAAAACAAAACAAAGAAATATAAATAATAGATAAATAAATGAGTAAATAAATAAATAAGGGGCTGGGGTAGAGCTCTTGTCTTGCATATGTCTTCAGTGGTAGAGCACTTATCTTGCATATGTGAGGCCATAGGTTCAACCACCAGTACTGCATAAATACATACATACATACTGAAAATAAAGTACTAAAAATGAATTTCTTTATAATTTTGACATGAGGAGGGAAAATCTTTGTAACTATGAAAATACAGAAGGCATAAACACAGAGATTAATAACTTGGCCACACAAACTCAAAATTTTTATAGAGCAAAATATTTCTTAGCTGAATGTAGTGGCACATGTCTGTAACCCCAGCATTCAAGAAACAGGAAAATTGCAAGTTTGAGGCTTGCCTTGGCTACATAGTGAGTTTGAGGCTGGCCTTGGCTACATAGCAAGACCCTGTCTTAAACAAAATGAGAAAAACTCCTTGAGTAACATCAGAATATAAATAGGAAAAAAGGAAAAAAATTTTGGGATATATATCACAAAGGGCTAATCCTCTAATATAAAGAACTCCTAAAACAGGTAAAACATCAACCGCTAAAGAGAAACATCAATGAAAAATATAACTAGAGCTTATAAATAGTGGTTAAGAGCGTAGAGATTTTGAGGTCAGATACTTTTGTTGGAATCTTAGCTCCATCGCTTACTAGCTCTATGACGTTGAACAAGCCTCTGATCCTCAGTTTCTTTGTCTGTAAAATGCAGAGAATAATTGTAGCTACCTCAGAGGGTTGAGATAAAGGTCAGGCAGAATAACTTGGTGACTCACAGTGAAAGAAGGAAGAACACAGAGAAATGGGTTCTAAATTTCTGGTATCCGGGAACCTTGAAGCACAGTAATCCTGGGAAAAGAACCAACCCAATCCCATCTGTCTCTTCTTTCATTTAAGGCCATTATTACTAAGTCTCTACAATGAGACACAGCCCTGGGCCTCGAAGTACAATGTGAGTAAAGTAGGTATAGTACTTGCCCTGGGTGTGGCTTACCCCTGTATGAGAGACAGACATCAGTCAAATACTACAGAAATACATAATTACCAACACGTGAATACTATGAGGGAAACTTAGAGTATGCAAAGGAAGAGTAGGAGAACCTGATAGGGTTTGGTAGTTCATTTGAGGAGGTGATTGTTGAGTGGAAAATTAAAAGGTTGATAATGGTTAAGGAAAAGGAAGGTGGGATGAGGGAGTAGAAACAGTGTTCAGGCAGATAAAACAGTGTAGGCTCTCAGGCCAGAAAGAAGGATACTAAGTCCCCTGTAGCTGAGGCCCCAGTAAAGGGAAGAGTGGGAGATGTGGCTAGAGAAGAAGGAAGACCAGATAATCTAGATCTTTGGCAGTCTTCTGAGCACTTCAGACTTTATCCTGATTAGTCAATGAATGTTTTTTTTAGCAGCACAGCAAGATCAAAGTTGCATTTTGAAAAGCTCTTTCTAGCTGTGGCATGGGAATCTGTATGCAGATTAATAGCAGATGGGAGAGTGTATGGGGAGACCAATATAAAGGCTGTTGTAGTTCAGGCCACTGATATATTCCTTAAATCTACTAGTTTTCCTGATATTACTTCAACAGAAGACAAAACCTTTTATTCTTGCACAGTTAGTGTGCATCAAATGTTAGTAATTATCTACAGTTAGAGATAAAAGACTTTAAATTAATCCATGAGGCTGAATGAGTACACTGGAGTGAAAGGATTTCATTGAAGCATAGAAGCAGAATCAGATTCTTTCCTTTCTAGTTAGGAGGGAGGAGGCTACAGGAGTGTAAAGTGATACTACCACAGGGAGAAGAGGTAGCCAGACTTCCCTGTGATGTTGCTCCAGTACACAATGTTTTGTCAAAGTTTATTTTTACTGTGCTCAGACAAAAAGTTTGGCAAAGATAGTTTATGATTTACCATGATGAGGTTTCTGTTTTATTTTTGTTGTTTTGAGTGATGATCTCACTGTGTTACCCAGCCTGGCCTCAAACTCTGGGCTCCAGTGATCCTTCTGCCCCAGTCTACTGAGTAGCTGGGACTACAGGTGTGTGTCACTGTGCCCTAATGCTCAGTGTTTTTTAAGTGGTACTGGACATAAATAAATGCAAAAATAGATATCTAACTAGTCCCACAAGTGTAGATATTGCTGCATTTACAGTAATTTTCAACACTGAAGTCTTCATAGATGTCTAGGAATTACTCTAGGATGTACTAGGAATTACTGCATTACTTAGCTGGTTTAATTTCAGAATAAGACAATGACAGCTACTATTTGTTTTTGGGTTTGTGTGTGTGTGTGTTGTTTATAACTGCTTTTTTTCTCTTGCTGCTATAATGAATTGAATTGGGTTGGAATATGCTGATAAACCAACTATCTTCTTTTGTCATATATGTATTGACAAAGCAGAATCCTTCAAAATGGGAGACCTTTACTCATTTGTGGGAGCTAAAAATGATCTCAGAGAGGCAAAGAGTAGGATGGATGTCACCAGAGGCTTGGAAAGATAGGTAGAAGGGAGATTGAGAAAGAATGGATATCAGGTATCAAAATACTGGTAGTAAGAGCCCAGTGACTCAGGAGGCAGAGGCTGGAGAATTGCAAATTTGAGTACAGAAGCAGTTTATATAACTTAGCAAGACTATGTCTCAAAATAAAAAGTGAAAAATGGGCTGAGAGTGTAGCTCAGTGGCAGAGCACTTGCAAAGCATGTGTGAGGTCCTCAGTTTAATAATCTTCTAATACCAAAAAAAAAAAAATCTGGTAGAATAAGTTCTAGTGTTCTATAGCATAGTAGGGTGAATGTAGGTAACTTTTTTTTGTTTGTGTTTTTGAGACAGAGTCTTTCTGTGTAGCCTAGGCTGGCCTGGAACTTGCTACATAGTCCAGGCTGGCCTTTTCAAAGGTGCACTGATCCTAAAGCTTCAGCCTCCAGAGTGCTGGGATTACAGGCATGCACCACCAGCCCCGGCTCTATAATTAACAATTTATTATATATTCCTTTTCTTGTTTTTTTATTTTTAATTTTTATTATCTATCTATCTATCTATCTATCTATTTATTTATTTATTTTGTGGTACTGGGGGTTGAACCCAGGGCCTTGAACTTGCATGGTTTGCAAGTGCTGGACTACTGAGCTGCACCCCCAGCCCATTTTATTTTATTTTATTTTATTTTTTACTTTTTTGAGACAGAGTCTCACTAATTGTTGCAGACTGCCTCTGGTCTCGAACTTTTGATCCTCCTGCCTCTGCCTCTGGAGCTGCTAGGCTTGCAGGCATGCGCCACCACACCCAGCTTTATTATATATTTCAAAATAGCTAGAAGAGAAGATTTTGAATGTTCCCAACACAATCAATGTTTAAGGTGATAGAAATGCTAATTACCCCAACTATATCGTTATACATTGTACATAGATATTGAAATATCACATTGTGCCTCACAAATGGTTGTTGTTAGGTGCCATAGAGTTGTTTCCAACTCATATCAACCCTCATGGAGTTTTCAATGGCTGATTGTTTCCGGATTGCCTTGGGAGTGGATTGCCGTGTTCTTCTGTTTCTGTGGTGCTGGTAATCAAACTCGGGACTTCAGAGACTGCAGAGCAGTGCTCTACCAACTGAGCTAAATCCCAGCCCCTGCCTCACAAATAAGTACAATTTTTATATATCAATTAAAAATAAAAATAAAAAAAAGTTGGGAGATCATGAAGTTTTCCTAAGAAATATGTTTGGGTTTTTTTTAAAGGAATTTTAGTCACAAGCATCTGTAGGTTTTTAAGTATAGCCATAGAAGGCAAGATGAAAACAAATTCTTAGAGCCAGGTGAACCTCAGAATCTGACGGTTGTTTATTTGCAAACCTGCATGTTGAGGAATATTGTATCTGAAATATACTTTTAGATTTTAACGTTTCATGTTCAAAGATTAGTATCAAGTATATCCAGGATTAGATAACCTCTGCAAGTCAATAAAAAGATTAACTACTCAATAAAAGCCTGTAGCCTTAGCACCGTGGCATCCGATCCTGTCAGACCTTGGAAGCTAAGCAGGGACGAGCCTGGTTAGTACTTGGATGGGAGACCACCTGGGAGCATCAGATACTGTAGGCTTGGGAGAAGGACCTGGCAACCCACTCCCAAAAATCAATCTGCCATTGAAAACCCTATGAATAGCAGAGAAGCACTGATAAAGTGTTTCGCCTATTGTATGTAGGGTCACTATGAGTCAGATACCGACTCGATGGCACCTAACAACAACAACAACTCAGTAAAAAAACAAAAAGAAGTTATGAGCAATCAAGCAAAAACAAAAACAACCCCAACAGCAAATAAATATGTGCAAAGATACTCAAATTTGAGAAATGAAATGTACATAAGAACAATGACATAGTACTTACAGCCTTTAGATTGGGGAAAGTTTTTACATCTAAGCTATCCAAGTTAGGAAAGATGTGGAATGATGGGCACTCTTTCCTGCTGGTGGGTCTGTATTTGTTGCAACCACTTTGGAGAGCCATTTGCAATCTAGCAAAGCTGAATGTACATATCCTAAAACCAATTAATTCTACTCTTTGGCTTATCTCCTAGACATAGACATGTCCAGTAATAGTCATTTTAGAAAAAATAAATCACTATGTATGCATATGTATAGTTTATGCCCCCATGTGTCTGTCAGCTTATTTTGTTGTGTGGGTTTGTGTGTTGCTGTGATGTGGAAAACTATGCCACTGGTATTTCAGATACCTGTACGGCTCATGGTGGACAGGTTTTTAGCTGAGCATTCAGACTAAGACAGACAGGGAGAAAAACTTTGTAGCCCATTCTTGAAACAATTAGCCATTGAAAACCCTATAAGTAGCAGAAAAGCACTGTCAAATATAGTGCTAGAAAATGAGACCCCCTGGCTGGAAGGCATTCAAGAAGCAAATGGGGAACAGTTGCATCCTCAAAGTAGAGTCAACCTTAATGATGAGAATGTGCATGGCACAGGGTTGGGTAGTGTTTTATTCTGTTGTAGATGGGGTTGCCATGAGTCAGATCCAACTCAACAGCACCTAACAACAGCTTATGAATTTTCAAATTCAGTGTCTCTTTCATAGAACATTTGATTCTTCTAGAGGATGATAAAGTCTTTGCCCTATATGCTGCAATGTTTATTCTTCTTGTCCAATACCTTAGGGAGGAGTAGTGACCTGAATGGATCCTTGAAGAGTCTTCCTGGCGTCATCTTAATTCTACAGAGACGGTGACACCAAACCTCTAAATATGTCATTCTATTTGCTAATGGCAGGCTGGGATTTTAGCTCAGCTGGTAGAGTACCGCTCTGCAGTCTCTGAGATCCCAGGTTTGATTCTCAGCACTGCAAAAATGGGAGAAGGACTGGCAATCCATTCCCCAGGCAATCCTGAAACAATCAGCCATTGAAAACCCTGTGAAGGTTGCTATGAGTAAGATATGACTCGATGGTACCTAACAACAACAACATTTGCTGACATGGCATGACTCAAAATGGGAAGAAACATAGTGTCTGCAACATTGTGCTCAAACATAAAAAGATCATGTGCATGGCACAGCATTGGGTTGTGTTTTGTTGTGTTGTGCATAGGATCACTATGAGTCAGATCCAACTCAGCAGCACCCAAGAATAACAAAATCCCATTTTAAGTTTTAGTAAATTTAAAATAAGACTTTAAATGGGGCAATATTTGGCTGTTATGACTTTTTTCCCAATAATGGCAGTAATACAGACTTCACATTTATTGTGGTTTATCAACAACAACCTATGTCAATCTATTTATGCCCACTTCCATTTATCAAAGGATGCAGTGAACAAGTGCAGCCACTAGGTGGTGCAAATTCACATAAATCCAGTTGTTAAGTCTAAAGAAAATCCCTAAATTACAGCCCAAGGTGCACCTACTGCTAACCTGTACCAAATGAAGGAGGATTAGGTAGAAGAAAAGGCTTCTTGGACTTGAAATATCATTATAGACATGGATTCATGTTTCCTAGAAGTTCAAATTAAGGGAAATTTTTGGCATTGGATGATTGCCAACTCAGGTCATTGAGTAAGGGAAAGAAAAATAAAGGAAAAAAGTTTTGGAATGAGGGGAAAGAGAAAGAAAAAGAGGTAAATATAAGAGATAAGAATATAAATTTGGAGAGATCAATTCAAGCATTACCAACAATTGCAGTATGGGCCCTCATTGATTTGCCTAGTAACGATAGCAACTTTTATGTGAAAATAAAGATAACCTCATTCTCTTCGAGAAAATCAGTTATTATACCTTAGCTGTCCATTTGGTGATACTGCATTATCAACACATAATTTGAGTGTCTAACACGAACATGGTGCTTTGTTAATACAAAGTAATGTTGTTGTTATTAGGTGCCATTGAGTCATGTCCAACTCATAGTGACCCCTCCTAGGGTTTTCAGTGGCTGATTGGGGATTTCTTTGAGAGTGTATTGCCATGTCCTTCTCCCATACAAAGTAGTATAGAGGTATACTAATTAACACAGACACTACAGGCTTCAAGCCTACCAGGAAGTATATATAAAAAAGATAAGTAGCAACTCAAGGCAGCATGAGGATCATTGTATGAACTCAGGAAATAGATTTCTTTATAAGAGTGGGAGAGAAGTGAGGATCAGAGTGTGAGGGCAGGAGGGGATCATAGGACTTTCAACTTGTCCAGGACAAAATAAATGAATAAATAAAGGATTTCTGGCCCCTATTCATAAATACATCTGCAGCCATAGCATACTAGCATCCAGTCCCACCTGATCTTGGAAGCAAAGCATGGTGGGCCTGGCTAGTCCTTGGATGGGAGACTGCCGGGGAATACCAGGTGCTGCAGGCTAGGGAGAAGGACCTGGCAATCTACTCTTGAAACAGTCTGCCATTGAAAACCCCATGAATTACAGAGAAGTACTGACAGTATTGCCAGGCATTGCAAAGTGTCAGTGTTTCGTTCTGTTGTACACAGGGTCACTATAAGTTGGACCTGACTTGATAGCACTTAACAACAAGAAGTCGTAAGTACATAGCAACTTTTTCTTGGAAAGTGGCTGGACAAAAACATTGGAAAATGCTCTAGGTAAGAATCTGCTAGGCAGTGTTTAAAGAGGGTACAAATTAAAAAGGGTAGGCCAAGGGCGGAGAATGATTAGGGCTGATGCCACCCCTACCCCTACCTTTGTACTAGCCTAGGGGTAAACAAAAAGAAGTGATGCTAATGGCCTGCTCACGGTTATAATTAAGAATGAAGAAATGGCAAAACAGAAATATTAAATTGTATATTTTAAGTGTTCATAGTTAACAAAGTAATGCTTTTAACACACACAAATACACCTATTTACTTAAAGTCATTAAGCAATTACTTCAAAAGTTTAAATTGGAAGTTTTTGTGAATGTGCCTAAGCAACTATGTATCTTAATCTTTGGACCTATCAAAAAAGTATTGGGAGCAACAAAACTTTTAAAAAGGTGGAAGGATGTCCAGCCCCCACTAAGACTTGAAAATAAACACAACTCAATAAGTATACCAGTTAGAAATATAGTAGTGATGTATTAACCAAAAAGGGGGTCAGGTTAAAAATAATATGTAGAAGCTTGGCATGGTGGCATATGGCTGTAATCCCAGCGCTTGGGAGGCTGAGGCAGGAGGAATGATGCAAGTTGGAGGCCAGCCTAGTCTACATAGCAAGTTCCAGGCCAGCCTGGACTACAAAGTGAGACCTTGTCTCAAAAAAGGAAACAAAAAAATTAGTATGAAGAGTACAATGTTGTGTAATATATTTATCTTTTTATCATATGTGTATATATTTATAATGTCTATAAAGAGATATATCAGTGTTAACAGTATTATCTTTGGGATGAGAGATTAGGTCTAACTTTTATTCATTTATTACTTTATTCTTTATACTTTCCACTATTTTCTTTTTAGTACAGTGATGTACTTTTGGGCCAGGCACAGTGGCTCACACCTGTAATCCCAGCGACTAGGGAGAAGGAGGTAGGAGTATTGTGAGTTGGAGGACAGAGGCAGCCTATGTAATTTAGCAAGACGCTCACTCAAAATAAAAAATAAAAATGGGTTGGGGGTGCAAACTAGTGGTAGAGCACCTGCAAAGAATGTGAAAGGCCCTGGGTTCAACCTTCAAGTACTACAAAAAAAATCTACTTTAATAATCAGAAAAACAAAGTATGATAATTTAATAAGAAAGAGTTTTCAACAGAAACATGGCACTTTGCAGAAGAATAATTAGCACTTCTACTGAAACAATATTTTATCAAGTTGGGTGATACTGACAATTGTGTCTCGCTTTGGAGCAATCTGCAGACTAAAGTCCACATTCCAAAGTTCACATAGGAGTTCTGCCTTCTCCTCTGCCATGCTTCTCTTCTGTTTGCTTTCAGAAATCTCCACTGGTAAGCGAATACAGGATTTAAAGTCGCTAGCTGATTAGGCAGTCAGAAAATACGCAGAGGAGTGCTACTTTGTAAGGGGAAACAGTTGTCCCCAAAGCAAAATACAGTTTTGACTCTGTCAGTGAATTTCTATTAACAAACAAACAAACAAACAAAAACCTCAGTACAAATGTTACCCGAGATATACAGTTGCAGAAGAGTTGGAGCACATAGACTTTGCCATAGGCTTCATCTCCTGGGAAGTCTTATGTTTCTGGATTAAGGGACATTTTGTGATAGGTGAGGCTGGGAAGGGCAGGAATGAATATAAGCATTTTAATCCTGAACCAAGAGCCCCTACGAATACGATCTTTTAAATCATCCTCCTTACTGATCCTGGGAAAGATCAGGAATTTCTCCTCCCTCCTCCCATTTTATGGTAAAACTCAACAAGTGGCAGGATACACTTGAGTCAATGTTGTGAGTCAGTAGTAGGGTGCAAATAATATACTTCCTTCTCCCACACCCACCCTACTGTTCTGTCCTCTCTGTCTGCCACATGCTCAAAGTGTGTTCTGTGGAACTTCAGAGGTTCTTTAGAGCTTCTTGGAAACCATCTTTACGCATGCTTTGTGTATGTTCTGTCTCTTCCAGGATTAATTTGTTCCCCCCAACCCCAGTACAGTGTTGAGAACCACTGTTTTGAACAGTACTTGAAGTGAAAGAAAGGAGGATACAATTTGCATATGGTTTCTATCAGAGACCTTAGAGAACAATTACTCAAGCAGGCACATTTCAGCAAAGTGAAATGGTTTCAGAATCTTATGAAAAGAATCAGGATAACACCCTGCCATTCCCATTTTCACTATTTCAAGATCATCTGTTTCTGCTTTCTCACCAAACTCTTAATTCAGGTTGGTCAGATTCTACTTATAGCTATGCCCCTGTGAGAAGAGCCATCTTCATAATCATTTTGTTCTAGAATCTGTGACCAAACTATATAAGCTCACTGTATAAATAAGGCACAATAGCAGAACCACTTAAGGAATTCTGGATTATTAGGATATCTTGAATACTATTTGTCAGCAATATCTAAACCGCTAGAGGATGATTTGGGAGGATGACATTGGGAATGCTTAGGGCCATGTTCCCTTTCCTGGTGTGTTGACAACTACATGTATTGACAATAGCTAAATCATAAACCCTATGAACAGCAGCCCACTGTAAGCTACTTGACAGCCAATGAGCATGACATAAATTGTGAGGATAACAGAGGAGTTAGAATATGTATCACAGTGTCAGCTGCCAGTTCTTTAGAGACTATGTTTAAATCTTTTGTCAAAAAGAGAAATAAGGTCTATTCATAGTGCTTGGAAGGAAGGCCTTTTATCTTCATTTAATGGAATAGAAAAATATCCAGTTGTATGGATGTACAAAGTGAATCACAGAGGCTTGTGGCTATGTCAGTAGCAGTGGCATAAGAGTAACTCTGATCAACTTGTGGTCTCTCTTCACTGTCCTGGCATTATTGTTTGATTATAATGTCCCCAATGAAGATACGTGTGTAACATTGGCAAAAATCTGCCCACACTAATTAGCAATAGGGAGAAGAAAGTGTAGAAGACAATGTATTTATTCCCTGTGTGAGACGAAGCAGAACTTTTCAGAAGTATGTCTGGTGGATAATAGTGATCTCTGTAGCTTTCTTTGAGTTTGATGAGGTAGGAGTATCTTGTCCAATCTAGAGATCAACAGAAAATATAGCCATTAAAGAGGGATGCAAATGAACATTACTTAATGTATCAATAAAGGGATTGCTAAGTATAAAACCCCATATAATTCCAAGTACACTTCATTTTAACTGTTACCCATAATTTAACAGAGAAAGTATGAGCAAGATGCACATATAAATGAGGACCTAAAATTTGTTAGAACTTATAACTGACTAGCAAAGTGCCTGTTCACCCCTTGCTTGACCAATTTGCCTTGAATGGAAAGAGCCCCGATTATGTAGTTGTTTTTGATCCCATATGCACAGGAATTCTACTTCATTCCTTGAATAATGCCCAAACAATCTCATTATGTTTTGAAAAGAGGCAGAGATTTTTGGGTCTCACCAAATAAACAAATAAATAATTTAATTAATTTACAGTATTTGGGGGTTGAACCTAGACTTCACACATACTTTGCAAGTGCTCTACCACTGGGCTGCACCCCTAGCCCATTTTTTCTTATTTCATTTTGAGACACAGTCTTGCTAAATTATGCAGGCTGCCTCCAACCTTGAACGTGCAGTCCTTGAACTTGCCTCCTCCCCCTCCTCCCAAGTTGCTGAGATTACTGGTGTGTGCTACTGTGCTTGGCCCTGACCAAATATTTTTTTTTAATTGGAAATTTTTAATATACAACTTAATGGGTTTCATTCTGACATGTATTTCATTGTAACATCTCCATATATGCATATCATTGTACATTGCTCACATAACTTCCCCTTCACCCTCTCATGATCCTCCTCCCCCCTCAACCCTCCACCAATGATCTCCTTTCTACTTATGTCTTTTAGTGGGAATATTTATCTATATACGTGCATCCTGATTTTGATTTAAGTCCAAACTTTTTTCTATAGTGATCTATTTTTTTACATTCTCAGCAGTATTACATGAGTAATCTAGTCCCTTTGCAATATTGCCATCTTTTGGTATTATTGGTATTATTATTATTATTATTATTATTATTATTATTATTTCCCATACTAGTAAAGTTGAGCTGTTTACATTGAGGTTGACCTCTCCCCTGCTTTCCTCCCTCCTCATTGGCCCTCCTCCCCTTGCTGTCTCCCCCTCCTGTCTTCTCTCCCTCCTGTCTTCTCCCATCATCACTTCCTTTTGCTACATTCCTCCCTTCTTTCCATTCCTTAAATTGTCCCTTCTATGCTAAGTTTACATGAGCTTTTTATTATGTTTCAATTTATGTACAGGATTTTTTCCTTCTTTTAAGTTTGATTCAGCTCCCATTTATGAGTGAGAACATATGGTATTTCTCTTTTTGGGCTTATGTTCGTTCACTTAAGATAATTTTCTCCAATTCCATCCATTTTGCTGCGAATGACATTATTTCATTTTTTTATTTGCTGAGTAGTATTCCATTGTGTATATGTACCATAATTTTTGTCCATTCTTCTGTTGATGGGCATTTTGGTTGATTCCATATCCTTGCTATTGTGAAAAGTACTGCATTGAACATGCAGTTACAGGTGTCTCTGTGGTATGATGACTCATCTCCCTTTGGGTATATTCCCAATGGCGGTATAACTGGGTCATATGGTAGATCTATTTTTAGTTTTCTGCGGTACCCCCATATTGATTTGCCAAGTGGTTGAACCAATTTACAACCCCACCAGCAGTGTAAGAGGGTTCACTTTTCTCTGCAACCTTGTCAGCATTTGTTATTTGTTATATTGATCTTGGCCATTATTACTGGAGTAAGGTGGCATCTCAGAGTTGTTTTGATTTTCATTTCCCTAATGGCTAGGGATATTGAGCATTTTTTCATGTGTTTCATGGCCTTACAAACTTCTTCATTTGAAAACTATCTGTTCAGTTCCTTTGCCCACTTGTGTATTGGGTTATTTGTTTTCTTGGGAATTGCTTTCTTGAGTTCTTTATAAATTGTGAAAATTAGTCCTCTGTCCAATGTATAGGATGCAAAGATTTTTTCCCATTCAGTGGGAACTTCCTTGACTCTGTTGGATTATTTCCCTTGCTATACAGAAGCTTTTTAATTTCATGTAATCCCATTTATCTATTCTTGTTGTGATTTCTTGAGCAATTGGAGTCCTATTAAGGAAATGCTTTCCTATGCCTATATGTTGGAGCATATTGCCTATTTTTTTCTTCTAGTAATTTTAAGGTTTCTGGTTTTATGTTGAGGTCTTTTATCCATTTTGAGTTAACTCTCATGCATATTTAGAGGTGCAGGTCTGTTTTCATTTTTCTGCAAGCAGATATCCATGTTACCCAGCACCATTTATTGAAAAGGCTATCCTTTCTCCAATGTACCTGCTATGCTCCTTTGTCGAAAATCAGGTGGCCATAGATGCACTGATGTATCTCTGGGTCCTCCATTCTGTTCCACTGGTCTTCAGGCCTTTTTTTTTTTTGCCAGTACCAAGCTGTTTTTGCTACTACAGCCCTGTTGTTGTTGTTGTTGTTGTTGTTAGGTGCCATCGAGTCAGTATCCAACTCATAGCGACCCTCATAGGGTTTTCAATGGCTGTGTGCTTCAGGATTTCCTTGGGAGTGGATTGCCAGGTCCTTCTCCCATTTTTGTGGTGCTGGGAATTGAACTCGGGGCCTCAGAGACTGCAGCGCAGCGCTCTACCCACTGAGCTAAATCCCAGCCCCACAGCCCTGTAGTACAGATTAAAGTCAGGGATTGTGATCCCACCTGCACTAGTTTTGCAGCCTAAGAGAGTTTTGGCTATACTATGAATTTTGGATCATTTTTTCTATTTCTATAAAGTCTGTCATTGGAATTTTAATGGGATTGCATTAAATCTATAGATTGCTTTTAGTAGGGTAGCCATTTTTACAATATTGATTCTCCCAATCCATGAGCAGGGGAGGTACTTTTACCTTTTAATATCCTCTGTGATTTCTTTCCTTAATGTTTTGAAATTTTCCTTATAGAGATCTGCAGGATTTTTGGTTAGATTGATTCCAAGGTTTTTAATTTTCTGATGGGCTATCGTGAAAGGGATTATAGCTTTAATTTCCTTCTTTTCCTGCTCATGGTTGGTGTAAAGAAAGGCTACTGATTTTTGAGTGTTAATTTTGTATCCTGCCACTTTGATAAGGAGTTAATTAGGTCTAAAATTTTTCTAGAGGAGATTTTGGGGTCCTTTAGGTAAAGTATCATGTCATCCTCAAATAAGGATGATTTGACCTTTCTTTGCATATCTGTATCCCTTTGATTTCTTTTTCTGGTCTGATTGCCTTGGTTAGAACTTCAATCACAATGTTAAATAAGATAGGAGAGAGTGGACATCCTTGTCTTGTTCCAGATCTTAGAGGAAATGGTTTCAATTTTTCTCCATTTAATATGATATTGGCTGTAGGTCTGTCATAGATGGCCTTTATGATGTTAAGGTATTTGCCTGTTATACCTATCTTCTCCTGGGTTTTTATCATGAAAAGGTGTTGTACTTTGTCAAAGGCATTTTCAGCATCAATTGAGATGATCATGTGATTTATGTTTGCAAGCCTCTTGATATCAATTACATTAATTGATTTTTGTTTGTTGAACCAGTCTTGCATCTGTGGAATAAATCCCACTTGGTCATGGTTAACAATCATTTTAATATGTTGCTGGATTCAGTTTGCCATGATTTTGTTAGGAATTTTTGCATTTATGTTCATAAGGGAAATGGGTTTATAGTTCTCTATCTTAGATGTATCCTTTCCTGGTTTAGGTATCAAGGTGATGGTAACTTCATAGAATGAGTTTGGGAGTGCACCCTCCTTTTCTACTTTTTGAAATAATTTGAGGAAGGCTGGTATTAATTCTTCTTTGAAAGTTTGGTAGAATTCTGCTGTGAACCCATCAGGTCCTGGGCTCTTCTTTGTTGGGAGACTTTTTTTTACCTTTTTTATTTCAGCATATGTAATCGGTTTGTTTAGGTCATTTATGTCTTCTATAGTTATTTTTGGCAAATAATATATGTTAATAAATTTTTACATTTCTTCTGTATTTTCATATTTTTGGGAATATAATTTCTCAAAGTATTCCCTGATGATTTTCCATATTTCATTGTAATTAGTGGTTATGATCCTTTTTTCATCTCTAATTTTCACCATATTGGCTTTTTCTTTTTTCTTTTTGATGAGATTGGCCAGGGGAGCCAATTAATCTTTTCAAAGAACCAGCTCTTAATCTCATTAATTCTTTGAATTATCCTTTTAGATTCTAATTGAGATACCTCTGCCTTGATCTTGATAATTTCTTTCTGAGTGCTCCTTTTGGGATTGATTTGTTATTGGCTTTCTAGTGTCTTGAGATGTGTCATTAGGTCATTTATTTGGCTCTTCCCTACCTTACTTATTTATTTTTTTGTGGTACTGAGGGTTGAACCCAGGGCCTTGCACTTGCATGCTTTGCAAGTGCTGGACCACTGAGCTGCACCCTCAGCCCATTTTTTTTTTTTACTTTTTTTGAGACAGGGTCTCACTAATTACACAGACTTTCTGTGGTCTTGAACTTGTGATTCTCCTGCTTCTGCCTCCCGAGCCACTAGGGTTACAGGCATGTGCCACTGCACCTGGCTCTTCCCTACCTTATTTATTTATTTATTTATTTATTTATTTATTTATTTTTGTGGTGCTGGGGGTTGAACCCAGGGCCTCGTGCTTGCATGCTCTGCAAGTGCTGGACCACTGAGCTGTACCCTCAGCCCATTTTTTTACTTTTTTGAGACAGGGTTTTGCTAAATTATGCAGAC
The DNA here is from genome assembly GCA_007922755.1 of Pedetes capensis. Lineage (NCBI taxonomy): Eukaryota > Metazoa > Chordata > Mammalia > Rodentia > Pedetidae > Pedetes > Pedetes capensis. The sequence goes on from VMDO01002614.1 coordinate 121,622, forward strand.
GGCCTCTGGTCTCTAACTTGCGATCCTCCTGCCTCTGCCTCACGAGCCACTGGGATTACAGGTGTGCGCCACCACGCCTGGCTTTTTCCCTACCTTATTGATGACAGCACTCAATGCTATAAACTTCCCTCTTAGAACTGCCTTTGCTATATCCCATATGTTTTGATGGGATGTGTTTTCATCTTCATTTGATTGCAGGAATTTTTAAGTTTCCGCTTTAATTTCCTTAATAATCCATTGATCATTCAGCAGTGTATTATTTAGTCTCCATGAATTTGTAAAATTTCTAATATTTTTCCTGCTTTTGACTTCCAGTTTTATTCCATCGTGGTCTGATAAGGTACAGGGAATAATTTCTACCTTTTTGTATTTATTGAGATTATTTTTATTTATTAAAATATAATCTATCTTGGAGAAAGTTCCATGTGGCGCTGAGAAGAATGTGTATTCCTCATCATTTGGATGGAATATTCTGTAAATCTCTGAATTCCAGTTGGTCTAAGATGCAGATTTAGCTCATTGTTTCTTTGTTAATTTTGTTTTGATGACCTGTCTCTTGGTGAAAGTGGGGTATTGATGTCTCCTACAATTATTGTGTCTAGACCAATGTAGTCCTTTAGTTCCTGTAAAGTTTGTTTTATGAAGCTAGGTGCCCCTGTATTTGGTGAGTATATATTAAGTAACATTATTGGTTCCTGGTTGATTGTTCTTTTTAGTAATATGTAGTGTCCTTCTTTATCTTTTCTAAATAGTTTTGGATGAAGGTTAAGCTATCTGATATTAGAATTGCAACTCCTGCTGTTTTTTGTTTTCCTCCTGTTTGGTATATTGTTTTCCAGCCCTTAATTCTCAATTTATTACAGTCTTTGTGGGTTAGATGAGTCTCTTGAATGGCATATTTCGAGGGTTTATGTTTTGTCATCCATTTGGCCAGTCTATGTCTCTTAATTGGTGAGTTAAGACCATTTACATTAAGAGCAATTATTGAGAAGTGTGTATTGTTACATATCCAGTTATTACTTGTTGCTGGTTTTTGATTCATGCTTATCTTACTTCTTTGTTGATTTCCTCTCTTGTTAATTGTTCATTTCTTTGATCTTCTATGTAGGGTTGTCTTATCTCACCTGTATGTGGTAATTGATTGAGGATCCTCTGTAATGCTGGTTTTGGTGGTTGCAAATTGTTTGAACATGTCAATATCATGGAATGTCTTATACTCCTGATCTACTTTCAAAGGTAACATTGCTGGGTATTGTATTCTTGGTTGGAAATTGTTCCTTTTCAGAACGTGGATTATATGTGCCCAGGCCTTTCTACCTTTCAATGTTGATCTGGAGAAGTCTGCAGTTATTTTAATGGGTTTTCCTTTAAACATTAGTTGGGGTTTTTCCCTAGCTGCTTTCAAAACTGCTTCTCCGGTGTCCAACTTATGCATTCATATAATAATATGTCATGGGGATGATCTGTTTTGGTCTACTCTGGATGGGGTTGCTAAATTATGAAGGCTTCCTCCAGCCTTGAACTTGCAATCCTTGAACTTGCCTCCTCCTCCTCCCAAGTTGCTGGGATTACTAGTGCTCACTACCATGCTTGGCCCTGACCAAATATTTTTAATAATCCCATTCCAGTCTCACCATACTTGACTCCATGCCCCATTGAATTTGTATGTACTTTCTAAATGCCTATTATGAATATAGTTACAATTTTTTTTTTTTTTTGGTACTGGGTGGTTGAACCAAGGGCCTCCCACATGTTTTGCAAGTGCTCTACCACTGAGCTGCATCCCCAGTCCATAGTTCACTTTTTATTTTGAGACAGGGTCTTGCTAAGGTATGCACACCACCTCTGGCCTCAAACTTGTGATCCTCTTACCTCAACCTCCCCAGTCACTGGGATTACAGGTGTGTGTGACTATGCCTGGCCATAATTACAATTTTGGGGGTCAATGCATTTTCTTCCTAAACTGTAAGTCTCTTTATGAGAGGGAACTTGATACATAGGTTTTCAATAGAATTTTGTAGAATAGATGAATGATTCAGTAAATATCACTGTAGCAATTAAAAGACCTGGATTCTAGAACTGTCTCTACCAGCTGTGTGATCTTGAGAACATTACATATGTTCTCGAAGCTTCAAATTAAGTATCTATAACATGTAGATACCTTTCCTAGCTATCTCTCAGGGGTTTTGTGAGGCACAAATTAGTTAATGTGTATAAAATTGCTGCTTTATTACTGTTTTTATGAATTCCTTTATCATTTAGAAGCCTATTTTTTCATAGGAGAACTTCAAAAAAAATTGTGGCTACATGGTTACCTCTAATTCTGGCCTAGACTTCTTAGTTCTCTTTAACCCTATTTCTTCTAATATTCAATAGAAAGGATAATATTGATTGTGGAGGCAAGAACTAAAAATATATTGTATGATAAAATCATACTAATTGGCATGGACTCATCATCTAATATTAGTAGAAATAGGATTATGATGTTGTTAGGTGCTGTCAAGTAGGGTCTGACTCATAGTGACCCTGTGTGCAACTGAACAAAACACTCCTCGATTAACCTAGACCAAAGATAACAAATAAGTTCAGTCAAAGGCTGGACCAGTATGATAAGAAAGATTGTGATACCAGGCCTAGGTGGGGAGAGTACTGCTCTTGATTATTATTATGTGCAAAGGCCATAGCATTTAAGAGTAGCAGCATGTGTACTATCCTGGAGTAGGTTCAGTGCTGGGGATCAGACCCCTGGACTAGGTCATCTTTTAAGACCCATTCTCAGTGCTGTAATTATGTTGGCCAGACTGGTCTTTAACTGGGCATAAGTGATCTTCTTGCCTTAGCTTCCCAAGTGACTAGGACTACAGACTCATACCACTATGCCTGGTGTTAATTTTCAAAATATTGGAAACTTCTCTTTGCCTTAGAGAGTGTTGTAGAGGTCCCAGGGAAGGTACCTATCAATTTCTTCTACTCAAAGGCTGAGCCCACACCCAGCTTGGGAAACAGGATTCAAAGCACCCATGGTAAGTCAGTGACATAGTATTTATTTTAGACACCAAAGGACACTATTCATTTATAATCTTTTCAGGAAACCCAAAGACAAGGGAGAAAGAAGTTGCTTTGCCACGTCTTCAAACTGTGTTCTAATTCAGTGAATATTAGGGTTACCTAGGGACAGCGATGAACATGTATGCTGTGGATTCTAAATATCTTACAATTTGGGGGAAGCTTACTAAAGAAAAAAATTTTTTCTTAGGAATACAAAATTGGAAACAAAGCCTTGGTCAGAGTCCATGGTCCTGAAGCTTAAGCCTTACTAATTTCACAGTAAATCCACCTCTGCTTAGGGAGCTTATTAAAAATCTTAAAAATAAGCTGGGCATGGTGACACAAGCCTATAATCCCAGCTACTTAGGAGGCTGAGTCAGGAGGATTGTTTAAGCTCAGAAATTCAAGGCCGGCCTGGCCAATGTAGCAGGACCCTGTCTCAAAAAAAAAAAAAAAAAAAAAAAAAAAAAAAAAAAAAAAAAAAAAAAAAAAAAAAAGAAAAGAAAAGAAAAAAAAAGAAACAAACAAAAATCTTAAAAATAAGATTTTGGCCCTCACAGAAATATATATTTTTCCATAAGTACCCTATTATGTAATGGCTGGACTGATGTTACAAAAACAGCAGTACAAATACCTATTTCCTGACACAAAAGAATTACCCACATTTTCTTTATAACTAAAGCAGCTCTCTGCCTCCCAGCATTTACATGTTAACCCTGTTTTCTCTAAACACATATATAAACCATACAGAGAATACTTCCCTTCTCAGGCTGGGGGTCAATCTGGGATTCAGGTGCCCCAGGTTGTTGGACTCCCTTCTTTTGCCTTCTCCACAAGCGTTGGCATTGGCACAGACTTCTGGCTCTTTGGTATCTCCTCTAAAGGGAAAATAATAACTGGTATTCAATTCAGTGACTAGTAAACATTTGACTATCTTCCAAGCTCTAGTCAGGCCATTTAAAGGAAATCATCTTTTCTAAAGATGTTAGAACTACCTTTCCTAGAATATGGAGGAAAGGAACTGATGTTTAGCAATCATCTTCTATGTGCCAGGTGTCTCTCACGCAGGATCCCAGTTAACCTCCACAGCCACATGAGTGGCAGATTATCATAAGTCCCACTTTACAGATGAGGCAACTGAGTTTGGAGAAGTGAAACAGCCTTTCAAAATCCACTCAGCGAGTGTATATGAGTGGTAGATCTGCCCTAACTCCAAAGTCTGTGCTGTCCTCATTATGCCAAGCTGCCTTTGGGGCAGAAGGAAGTCTTTATAGATCAAGTCCAAGGACCCAATACATCACCAAACTTACAGGGCATGGGACTTCAAAAATGACAAATACTGTAATGACAACTCCACTGAGCAACAGAGTAGCAGCAATCAGAACTTTGACCACAATGCTCCATTTCTGCCTCTTTTCTAGGTTTTCATCTCTGTCTAAAAGGAGAGAGAAGCCTAGAAGAAGAAGAAAAGAGAATTTGAGTGAGGGAGGAAACCATCTGAGTGGAAGTTTTCCTGGCCCACAGGCTAATAGAGGTCCAGCCTGCCTAAGAGCCAAAAGCTGAATATCCATTTTGTCCTCAGAATCAGAAGTGGGGTAGACATCATGGGCTGTTCTGTAACCTCTTTTATACCATTGCCCCAATGAGTCATCTTCCCTAGGATATGGGATTTTCCACAGTCACATAGGGCTGATTGTTGCACTGCTTGTTCGAAACTTATCTTTCCCTACCAATCCTCTTAAAAAATCACCTTTCCAACAGGTTTGGTGGCACATTGCTGTAATCCCAGTGACTTGAGGCAGGGGGTGGAAGTAGGATTGCAAGTTCAAACTCAGAGGCAGCCTGCATACTTAGCAAGAACATATCTCAAGATAAAAAGTAAAAAAGGGGGGCTGAGGGGTGCACCTCAGTGGTAGAGTGCTTGCAAAGTATGTCTGAGGTCTTGGGTTCATCCCCACAGTATAAGAAAGAAAAGGAAGGAAGGGAGTGAGTGAGTGGGAGAAAGGGAAAAGGGCTTTGTTTTTTTTTTGTTTTTCCAGTACTGGGGATTTGAACCCAGGGTCTCATGCATTCATGCATGCTTTTTACAAGCACTCCACCACTGAGATTTACCTCTAGCTCTAGGAGTAGTTTTCTAATATAAACTCTAACTTCTCAAACTCTAGGAAAATCCTAGAAAGCCCAGATTAGTATTGGAAGTAAAGATTTCTTTTTCTTTCTGTTCTTGTTTTACCTCTACTTATTCTCTACCTTGTATCAAAGGGCTAGAAAAATCACCAGTACTTGTAGTTTTCTCTCCATTAGTCCCAAGAGTTGTGGAAGTGATGGGGGTGGGAAAAGTCTCTGATGATGACCCCATCACTGGGTAGACATTACATTGGGAGATTCCTGGTAAAAATGCTGTAAGACAAGAAAGAAACAATGGAAGGACAACTTTAGGAGAAAACTTATCTACTTTGATTTTACCTGACAAAATCCTAGCTCTACTCACCTGATACTAAACTTCTAATTGTGGCCCCATTGACCTGTATGTTCATAGGTTTAGGGTGTAGGCACAAAATAGTACCAAGAATAAATGAGAATAGAGATACGAGAAAAGATATGGATTAAATACCATGAGGTCTTTGACTAACAGAGGATCAGAGTGAAGGAGTGAACCATATCTTATTTGCCATCCGTAAGGCTATCATAGTAATAAAGATAGTGTAACATTGTTGAAAATTTCCTTCTTTAATAGAGGTGGCTCCAAAGTCCAAGGAAGAACGTGAAATATAATTTGCCTTAATGACTGCTACAAGTCTATTTAGTAGAGTCCAAGCCAACTACTGTGAGAGGGGATTGGGGAAAGCAAGAGGAGCTGGAAGATGGAAAGGCCACCCAGCTTCATATACTCCTCAATTTCATTCATTCAGCACAAGTTAAAAAATAAGTATCTATTATGTGTCAGGCACTATTTCAGTATTTTGTGTATATTAGTTGGATGCAGTATAGCAAAGGAACAAACAAAGAAGGAAGGCTGCTAGGCAGGACAGAGGAAGCAGATTACAATGACAGTAATACACTTTATGGTATATTAGGAGGGAATGAATAAAGGCTGAGGGATAGCTCAGTTGGTAAAGTACCTGCTCTGCACTCACTGAGAACCCAGGATGGCACCTAACAACAATAGGAGGGAATAAGTGCTACTAAAAAAAGTTAAAACTAGAGTTAGGTAAGAGTTGTCTCATGAGTGCGGATGGGCAGTAGTTGGGCAACATGTAGTTTAGGCTAAGTCTCATTGAGAAGGACATTGAGAAGAACTGAGCTAAGACTTGAAGGAGGTGAGGGGATTCCCCAAGCAGATGCCTGGAGAAGTAGGAATTAAGGTAAGAGTAAAAGCCTAAAGTCAGAGAGTATCTGGCATGTTACAGTTGTAGAGAAGTAATAAGGCAGCCAGTGACACTGCATGGAATGAACAAGGGGGGCAACTGCAGGGGCATAAGGTCCAGAGGAAATGACCCATATCACCTAAGTCCTTGAAGGCCAGTTTAAGGACTTTGGTTTTTATTCTGATTGAAATGGGGATCTACTACAAGGGTTTGAGTAGAAGAATGGTAGGATAGCTTTGTTTTATTTATTTATTGATTGATTGGTTGATTGATTGCAGTACTGGCAGTTGAATCCAGGGTCTCACACAAGTACTCCACCACAGAACTGCACTCCTAGCTCTTTTTATTTTTTATTTTGAGACAGGGTCTCACTAAATTGTGCAGGCTGCCTCTGGCCTTAAGCTTGCAATCCTTCTGCCTTAGCCTCCAGAGTTGCCAGGATTACAGGCATGCATCAAGGCACCTGGATACAGTAGCTTTGTTTTAATTGATCACTGAGCCACCTTGTTGGAAATGGACTGTAGGGGAGCAAAGGCATAAGCAGTGTAATCTGCTAGGAGGCTACTGCAGACATAAGATGAGGGATGATATGACTCAGACTAGGAGTGGAAGGGGTGAGGAGCAGATGGATTCTGGCAGTTGTCTAGAACTGACTTCACATGCCTTTAGAATTGACCTAATCCAATTCAGAGATGTTTTTAATTCCATTTTTATATCATTATTTATTAAAGTCCATAAATTCTTCTTGGCTTTTCTAAGTTATTCTTCCATGTCTTGATTAAGTCATGTGAAAATGATAGTTTTTGCTTCAGAGGCTGGTGGCCACGGTACCAGGCATTATACATGAAATTATGGAGGATGTAGTAATCTTGGATTTCAGTTTAATCAGGAAGACAGTATTGGCAGAGATAGGTAAAGACACAAAGTCAACAGATTCAAAAGGAAAAACAAGGAAATTTACACCATAATATCAATTCTCTAAAGTGATAATGGGGCTAGGATTTAGCTCAGTTGGTAGAGCACTGCGCTGCAGTCTCTGAGGTCCAGAGTTCAGTTCCCAGCACCACAAAAATGGGAGAAGGACCTGGCAATCCACTCTCAAGGCAATCCCAAAACAGTCAGCCATTGAAAACCCTATGAGGGTCTCTATGAGTCGGATACCGACTCAACGGCACACAACAACAACAACAACAACAACAACAAAGTGATAATATATATGTTTATGAGATGAAGATAAACAAATCTTACTGTGGACAAGTTATATAAGTTCTTTGGGTTTTGGTTGCCCTATCTTTAAGATGGCTATAATAAAATAATTCTTGGTATTCCTGTTTCCCAGGGATGTAGTAAAGATCAGAAACATAGAAATGAGAAATCAAGTGTGAAAACACTTTCCAAACTGAGTAATATTATGGTTGAAAGAGGAAGAGAAACCCAGAGGTTGCCTTTTTAAGTAGAAGAGCTGTGCCTTCTAGCCACAGGGATAATGGTATTTCAGTGTGACATGTGTCCCCACCTTCAGGGAACCCCTGCTTCAAAGTCTCTTAAACAGGCTTCATCTGTCAGTGTATTTTAAATTTTGCCTAGTTTCTAAATTAATATCCACCTGTGTTGTCAGCTCATCTCTTTTAGGTCTCATCTGTTAGGTAACTGAACACTAAGGTAGAATAGGTTTGTAAATACAAACACTTCATTCCCAGCAGTGATGGAAATGAAATTTTAGCTTTTCTTTGGATAAAGATATTTGAAGAAGAATGCCCCAATTTAAGGGGATATAAAAAATTCCAAATTTATGAAATGGATAAAATAAAAGATAATTTGTAGTCCTAAAATATGCTTTGTCTTACAAAATAATATTTTTAATGGGGAACATTAAATATATTATGTTTAAGTAGAAATATATCTTAGAGATTATTCTATAATAATATACGCAGGTTGAATGGCCATCAGAAAAGCCTTACACATTGTTATTGGGTTTGTGCTTTAAGATCTAACCTTCAGGTCTACATATCTAGAAATTAGATCATCCAGTCACACCTCCCATTTATAGCTAAAGAAATTGGGCACTGGAGAAATTAAGTAATTTGCCAAAGGTGATAATTAATATCATAATAAACACTAGTTTGATGTTATTTCTTCTATATCCCACAGTTTCATGTGGAATAACAAAATCTTAAGAATCAGTTCACACAAATCAAATTCTAAAAGCCTAATCCATCTACTAAAATGATATTTGAAAATGATTTACATAAGGGGAAAATATTCATCAAATGGATCATACAAGATGTTTTTCTCCTCTCAGTACCTTATTCTAGTCATACAGGTCTATAAAACCTAGCATATAATTAGAAAATTTACTTAATATAGAAAAATCTGAGGAATAGGAATGGGTAGTATAAACTATATCATAATTGATGAAGACTTAAGGAGTTATTTTTCTCTACCAGAAGGAAATTTCAGAATATTTATAACAGTGTTGTCTTTGGCTAATTCCATATTCAGTAACAAACAGTAACAACAGCAAATGATGAGTAGGTCCCCAAACAAACCCACAGACATCCATTTGGTCTCTTGGCATGACTTATGTAGTCCAGGGTACTAGTGTAAATTCTGGATCTCAGAACCAACCACTATGTCACAACTTTGCCTTGAGCTAGCCTACCAGGGAAGAAGGAAGACTCTTCCTCCTGGGAAGAGCTCAAGGCTTGGAGGTTAGCTCAAGGCAAAGTTTTTAACTAGGTCAAGTTGATCTTTGGCATTTCTTCTCTCCCTTAACCTCCCAGTTTTTTTGTTTGAGGCCAGTCTGGGCCACAGTGAGACTCTGTCTCAATAAGGCCCAAAACCAACCAACCAACCAAACAAACAAAAAAGGTACAGAAGAACAGTGTATGTAGTGTAATACCATTCATGCTTTTTAAATGTGTACATCCATACTTACTGTCTCTGAAATGAAAAACAGTAAGTCAGTAATAGTGGTTCCCTCAGGGATAGAGAACTGAAGGATTGAGAGAGGAATGGGGGGAGAACTTACTTTTCACTATAAATCTGTGCTGTTTGAATATTTTACCATGTACATTCAAGATAAACTTCAAAAAAATTGTCAAAAGAAGACCTATCAGAAATGAAAATCATATGAACATCACAGGATACCAGGGTTAGAATGGATCTTATAAAACTGATTCTCAGAGCAGACATTGATTTGCCAAAAAGGAAAATAATACATTTCCTTGTGGCTTTAGCTGCTATTGTTGTTGTTGTTGTTGTTAGGTGCTGTCTAGTCGGTATCCGACTCATAGTGACCCTCATAGGGTTTTCAATGGCTGACTGTTTCGGGATTGCCTTGGGAGTGGATTGCCAGGTCCTTTTCCCATTTTTGCAGTGCTGGGAATTGAACTCTGGACCTCAGAGACTGCAGCGCAGCGCTCTACCAACTGAGCTAAATCCCAGCCCTTAGCTGCTATTAGGTACCAGTTACCATTAGGCATGTCAACTAAAAGTCAGTGCCTACCTCTGTCTCCTTTTCCAATCTCACCTTTGCCTGTTAGAAGGGATCCAGTCTGAAACTTGGATGTAGGGGTTAGGTGACAGCTTGGGGAGGCAGAGATATGCCTGCGGGGAATGGTAAAGACTCTCAGGTTCTTCAGAATGTGCTTGACTTCTGGCCTTCTCTCTGAATATAGAAGGTTGACTTTGACTTTGTTCCCAGAGCCAATGCACTGCAGGGTAGCAATAATCCGATTTTGGATGAATGTGGCCATTTTGGCTTCTGTGTGAGTTTCTGGAAGAACAGCCAGACAGAAAAATAAAGCTGGTTCTTAATCTGAACAGTGCTCATATAACCTGCTTCCATTTATGACCCCTGTTGAACTCTACTGCTGTACTTTTCCCTCTTTGAATTCACCTCCTCCTCAGCATGTGTTTATGGGACTAAATAGGCAAGTCCTGCTTTTGCCATGGGTCCTATGGAAGATAGGTGACTGTAGTAAATTTAGCACAGAGAGATGCTCATAGGTTGTTTTCTTTAATGCAGAGGGCTAGGTGCTGCCTCCTCCTCTTTCTTCATCACCATCTGTTTGATTTATATAGGCATGACTTAGGTAATAAGTTAATTTAAAAATTAGTTTCCAGAAGCCTCCTAAGGCAGTGGATACATATCTTTAAAATAAGGTATTTGAGATCTGGGGTAAGAAGAAGGAGGAGACAAGGCTTCTTTTAAAGGTTAAAAAAAAAAATTCTTGGAGCTGGGCGCGGTGGCGCATGCCTGTAATCCCAGGGGCTCAGAACACGGAGGCCAGAGGATCGCAAGTTCGAGACCAGAGGCAGTCTGCATAATTTAGTGAGACCCTGTCTCAAAAAGTAAAAAATGGGCTGGGGATGCAGCTCAGTGGTCCAGTACTTACAGAGCATGCAAGCATGAGGCACTGGGTCCAACCCCCAGTACCGGGGCGGGGCGGGGGGGACACGGATTCTTGGAATGGCAAAGTGATTTTTCAGAAAGGGACTATTCCCTACCTTGCATTAGTAAATCTCTGATGCTCCCCAAATCCTTTGGGAAGAAACCAGAAAGCTGTTCCACTAGGCAACTGCTCTCTCTGAAGTCTGGAGGGGAAAAGAATGAGAATTTACTGGGTACTTACTTGTTAGAAATCTGGGCACTAGAGGGGAATTTAAAAAAATGAAGTTTCTGCTCATAAAGGTTACAACTGGGGAGAGCAAATACTTCTTAAAAACATTTTAAAACACTCAGCTTATTATATACAAGTAGAAGTTAGCCTATTATAAAGAGAAGTGAGTACTAATCTTTTACCTTCAGGAGAAAGAAAAGTGAAATAAAGTTAAAGGGAAGACTAACCAATCCATTCTCTTAAAAAATGCTTACATGCTCATGTTCTCTTCTCCCTCCACTTCTGTCTGCCTGTTGTATTAAAGAGAGAACATTTGAAAATTTATTTTCTTGGACATAATATCTCTATAGTATAGATTTCCAAAGAACCATAGGCCATAGTCATAGTTACTTATGCTTTTTTGGTACACGACTCACAGGGTACAGGAATTTTCTTAATTTGTTATATTTGTTACTGTTGTGCCTTACTTATTTTGCCTAAACTTTGATTTTCTAATTTTAGAGATGAAATATTTAGGAAACTCTGAAAAATCACATTTTTAAAAACAAAGTCTATTAAAGTAGAGATTAGAATACACACTTCACTTCAGATTTAAGTACAGGTGTGTGGTGGGGGGGGGGCAGGGAGGGAGAGAAAGAAACAGAGAGACACCTAAGAAAAGAATAATAGTACATGCCCAAGACATGGATGTGGGATTTTTGAGAGAAAGAGACAACCACCATATTTTTAATTTTTTTTTTTTTTTTTGAGATAGAGTCTTGCTATCTGTTCCAGGCTGGCATGAAATGCTCTATCCTCCTGCCTCTGCCTCCCAAGTGCTGGAATTATAAGTGTGGGCTACCACACCCAGTGAAAAATCACATTTTAAACAGTTACTAGGAGCAGCAAATAGTACCATTCCACCCCCTTACCACCTTTTCCCTTGGCTCTCCCTATCTAAGTGCATCCCCATGTATCTATTTGGATGTGCTACCTTAGAAAAAGATACACATGTTATGACGGGTTATGAATTTGAGAGTATTAGGTGAAGATAGTACTCAAACAGTGATATTATCCTCTTCTAAAGAAAGACATCTGTCTAAGCCAGGTACCGTAGTGCATGCCTGTAATCCCAGAACTTGGGAGGCTGAGGCAGGAGGATTGTGAGTTCAGGCCAGCCTGACTACATAGCAATTTCAAGGACAGCCTGAGTAACAGTGAGACCCTGAGAACCTGTATTTAAAACAACAACAACAACAACAGAAAGCTATCTTAGCAGTGAAAAGACTTTTAATGTTAGTTACGTGAGAAAGAAGCATGCATCCTGTTCTCTGAAGACTTCTCGTCATGAAACAGATAGCTATCTCTATGGGTTAGGTTATAGTCCTATTTATAGGTAAAAGGATACATGGCATAACCTCTGGAAAGTTATCACTTGTTGAGTATTAGCTTTATTCCTATCTAGCGAAAGAAACCCCAAATACTTTCTAGACCTGTCTGTGGAATTTCTAGGATATTAGGCTAGAGAAGTACTTACCTTTCTTGTTGGAATCATAGGAGGCAATGATTAGACTGAAAACTAAGATGGTATCCATGTTAGCTTGAGCTTATGGGTTTGAGCCCTCATTGCAGACAGTTCACTGTTAATCTGACATAGCCCCTTATAGCCTTGTCTCTAATTGCTTTCACTGCTCTCGAACCAAGTTTCACCTTGGCAGAGTCTAGTTCTCTGATTATTTTTCCTTATTTCCTGAAGACCTAGGACTAGACCTGATTGGAGACAGAGCTAAATCTACTTATTAATGATTGACTTAGAAGATCCTCTCCTGACTTCACTGCTGGTGCCAACATAGAGAACTGTAATTACCTAGAGGTCCCTAGCAGAAAGGGAATACACACCCAGTGATATTCTTTACAAATACTTGCAGATAGATATGTAGGCATTCACAGGCATGCTCACTGATACAGATACATAAATATACACAGCAGAATAAAGAGATGTGGAGAGTTCTGTTAAGAAATGTAATTTCTAGGACAAAGGAAACTAGGGCCTTTGAGTTAGTGACTTACACTGGAGAGAGCACTGGACTAGGAATCAATAGAATGGGGTACTAATACAAACCCTGCTATTAACTGTATCATCTTGGGAAAATTCTCAGGATCTCAGTTTTCTCCTCCATAAATTTAGAGTCCCAACCAAGATTTCTAGAATTCATTCACAGTTATTCACAGGAGCTTACTTCAACATCTATCTAATGTTGTACATTTTCACACTCCTGAAGAGTGAAGTATGGATAGATAACATTACTCTGACTATTGGGCCAAGAGGTTGTGAAGAAGACATAGAGCATGTGAGTTATACTGTCTGCAGTTTGGGAAAATTTTCCTAGACAGATACCTGCTGTTAAAGATTTTTCCAAAATTTTATCTTTTTTGTTTAGTAATTTTTAATGGACAAGTTAATGGGTCTCATTATGACATTACCATACACGCATTTCATGGTACATTGTTCAAAGTCAAAATTTTATCTTTTAGCAAAGAATATACATCTAGTATAATTCTCTGTAGGCTTTCTGGTGGCATAGGTAGGTGGATCATAAAGGAAATGAAGATCTACCCAGATACTGGCCAGAGCCTTGGCAGTCTTCCTACCTACTTACATGTACTCGATTGCAGCCAATGTGTATTTAGCTATGCTGGAGGCTGAAACTCTTATTGATGATGATGTAAAGGGAGTTGGTTCAAGTGACTTCCCATGATGGGCTTCATGAGAGTTGAATCAGATCATAATTTAAATACCACCTGTTTCCTGACATATTAATACAGCATGAGCATCATAGAAATCTTGATGGGAAGAGGTATCACTGAAGGACAACATGGTGGCTGAAATGTGGAAGGACAAAAGGAAGTGCTGGGTGTCCAGCTCCAGAGCAAATCTTTATTGGTATTGTTCTTTTATCCCACTACTATTGCCTGATTTTCTTAGCACAAGAGGGCAGAATAAAGGGCTCCATTGCCTTCTTTAGGTTTCATTACTTTTGTTTACTATTTCCGTAATATGATTACATGATTCTTTGTTCCCTTGTTATATTGACATTTTCCCTGCTGTTCTATTTGAAAATCTCAGTTGATGCCACACAATAGTGCTGCCACCTGCAGCAGGGGTAGAAATGGATCTGAGGCCTCGCTGTTCTCAACAAATGTCACAAGGTGGCAGAAGAACTCACTTTTCCAAAAGATACTGCAGGCTTGGCCAAAAATGAAGTGTTTTATCAACTCTTATACCCACCCACCCTTCCTTCCTTCCTTCCTTCCTCCCTCCCTCCCTCCCTCCCTCCCTCCCTCCCTCCCTTCCTTCCTTCCTTCCTTCCTTCCTTCCTTTCTTTGAGACAGAGTCTCACTAAGTTGCCCAGGCTGCCTCTGGCCTTGAATTCATGATCCTACTGCCTCAGCCTCTCAAGTCACTGGTGTTACAGGCAAGTGCCAGCACAGCTGACCTAAGCAAGTTTTATGATGTGTCTAGGTTAGAGGTGTGACCTCTGGAAGAGTAGGAAATTAGGGATGAACAAAGGAGGTCTTCAGGAGGGGCACTTGACCAGAAGTCAGGAGGCCTATGAAGGTTCTACACTGGACTCTGTAATTGACTAAATAATTTTGGACAAGTTACTTAATGTCTCTGAGCCTTTATGTCATGCCTTTTAAAATATATTTTAAGTAGTAATTTATACTTATTTATGGGGTACAGTGTAACATTTCAGTGCATGTATACAATATGTAATGGTCAGACTAAGGTAGTTTAAAAAAGATGGCTCCCAAAGCTTCTTGTGGCTGTGAAATGATCTTATCTCCACACTATGTTACTCTTTCTTTTGAGGATATATGTTTTCTGTTTGGTTTTAGTTTATTTTAAAAAACTATTTTATAATGGAATATATCATACATACAGAAGAGTATATAGAATTTATATTTTAAATAATAACAATAATACTGATAGGGTGAAAACCACATAACCATCATCCAAATTAAGAAATTTGATGTTGGGCCCGGAGCGGTGGCGCAAGCCTATAATCCCAGTGGCTCAGGAGGCGGAGATGGGAGGATCGCAAGTTCGAAACCAAAGGCAGTCTGTGTAATTTAGTGAGACCCTGTCTCAAAAAAAAAGTAAAAAAATGGGCTGGGGGGTGCAGCTCAGTGGTCCAGCACTTGCAAAGCATGCAGGCTCGAGGCTGTGGATTCAACCCCCAGTACCGCAAAAAAAAAAAAAAAAGAAAAAAATAAAAGAAATTTGACGTTGCCAGTATAAACTCTATGTCTGTTTGTCCATTTAACCACACTCCTTTTTTCTTCCCAATCATGAATTTTCTATGCTTTGTAAACATAATGAACTATGTATGTATGTATTACTAAAAACATTTTGTTTAATTTTGCCTGATTTTGAAGATTATAAGTAGACTCCTATTCTGTGCATTTTATTTTTTAATGCTTTTTTCTTTTTTTCTTTTTTTTTTTTAACAGTATTAGTTGAACCCAGGGCCTTGTGCATGCTAGGCAAATGATCTACCACTGAGCTGCATCCCAGCTCCTTTTTTATTTTTTATTTTGAGACAAGATTTTGCTTAGTTGCACAAGCTGCCTCTAGCCTCCAGCACATGATCCTCCTGCCTCAGCCTACCAAGTCACTTAGATTATAGGCATGCACCATGGGTCCTGGCTGTTTTTAAGATATTTTGAATTGACACAGTAATTTATACATATTTATGGGGTACAGTGTAACATTTCAATTCATGTATACAATGTGTAATGATCAGTCAGACCAAGGTAATTGGCATTGGCATATCCATTACCTCAGATGTACTTGCATATATTATTTCTTTGTATTAGGAACATTCAAAATCTTTTCTAGGTTTTTTTTTTTTTTTTTTTTTTTTTTTTTTTTTTTTTTTTTTTTTTTTTTTTTTTTTTTTTTTTTTTTTTTTTTTTTTGTGTGTGTGTGTGTGTGTGTGTGTGTGTGTTTTGTTTATTTGGTGGGGTGGTAATTGAACCCAGAGCCTTGTGAATGCTAGGCAAATATCCTATCACTGAATTATACCCCCAGCTACTGTACTAGCTATTTTGAAATATTCAACTAATTCTTGTTAACCATAGTTATTCGGTGTGTTACAGAACATTAGAAGTTATTCCTCCTGTCCAACTGCACCCCTGTCCCTTTTAACCATCTTCTATTTATCCCTTCCTCCCTATGTATTATTGATTGATTGATTTTTGTTTTTGCAATACTCAGGGGTTCAGCCCAGGGCTTTATGCATGTTAGGCAAGTGGTCTACCAGTGATCTGCACTGCTATCCACCTTTTTATTTTGAGACAGGGCCTTGCTAAGTTGCATAGGCTGCCTCTGGCCTTGAATTTGTGAGCCTTCTGCCTCAGCCTCCTGAATTACTGGGATTACAGTTGTGCATTATGGCACTTGGCTTCCCTATGTATTTAAAAAAATTTTTTTTACTATGTATAAGAGTGAATACATTTTGTTAACCAGCACCCCAGAAATGCCCTTTGTGTTCTCTCCCAGTCACTACCAACCAGCTAGATATCATCTAGATTCTTACCACTACAAATGAGTTTTGCCTGTTTTTTAAAATTGTAATTAATTAATTAATTTTAATTTTACAGTACAGTCAGGGACTTGTGCATGGTAACTGCAGCCCTAGCCCATTTTTTAATTTTTTATTTTGAGACAAGGTCTTGCTAAATTATGCAGGCTGCGTTGGGCCTTGAACTTGTGATCCTGCTGCCTCTACCTCCCAAGTTGCTGAGATTACAAGTGTGCACCACGTGCCTGGCTTATAGCAAACTATTTTCCAAGAGGTTTTCCCCATTAATACTTCCACTTACTAGTATATGAAAGTTCATGTTGTTCCATATTCTTGCAAAGGAACCAAAAAGCCTTTCCAGGGTGGTATGACAATAAGCCTGAACAAGGCTGGTCTATCTCATAGTATCAACACTTTGGTTGGTCTCAAAAGCTCTTCAGGCCACAGACATTTGCTCCCTTGAAGTAAGGGTAAAAGATTCAGATTATTTCTGGGGCCCTGCACATGCCATACTATCTTGGTAATATTGATGTGTGAGTGTGAATTTAACATAATAATTCCTGAATCAAGTGAACATTCATAGGGTATTTGTTCTTGTGCTGAGCATTAGTAGGAAATGGGAGTAGGGGACATGGACAGAAAAGGAAAAGTAATATTTTCTATATGCCTTGTATGCTCCAAGCTCTGTGTTAGAGGCTTTACATTTCAGTTATACCATCTAATCCAAAATACCATCTTACAATGTAGATTTTTTAGATCTTAGTTTTATAGACAGGGAAACCAGGACTCAGAAAGGGGGGGGGTCACTTGCTCAAGGTCATCAAGCTAATTAGTGACAGAGTTAGGATTTAAAGCCTGGACTATCTGGTTAAAGAGCTCAAGCTCTTTACAATACAGAGCACAGAGAAGGCTGCTCTTAAGAGATCTTCAGCCCTAGATTGCCATACCCAGAATCAATCCTCAGATTGTCTGTATTCACCGCCCCCAATCTATGATTTTTCAAATGATTATGGCCATCTCTTCATCAATTTAACCTACATTTTCTTTTCATTGATTTTTTTGTTGTCTTCATCCTTTTTTGCTTTTTGTTTTCATTCAGAAAATTGAGCACATCAGCGAGGTGTGGTGGTGCACAACTTTAATCCCAGGGATTCTGGAGGCAGAGGTAATTTAGTGAGATCCTGTCTCAAAACACAAAGTAAAGAAATGAGTGGGGGGCATGATTCAGTGGTTAAGTGCTTGCAAAAAGTATATGTGAGGCCCTGGATTCAATTCCCCATTACTTAAAAAAAAAAAAGCATATCAGAATGGCAGATCAACTAGGAAACGACTGTGTGATATCTTTCTATTTGCAGGTCTAGGACATTAACCAGAGGTGAGATTTTTTGATTTTTTGATTTTGTTTTGTTTTGTTGAGACAGGATCTTGCTAACCCAGGGTGACTTTTCAATGCTGGGGTTACAGGTGTGTACCACCACAGAGGTGAGATTTTTTTTTTTTTCTTTTTAAGAGAAAGGGATAATATAGAGTCATCTGATTTAAGACGTGATTTAGCAAAATTTTAAGACCGAAGGAATGAAAAAGGATAAAAAAAAGTTCTGTGATGACTCACTTTTCCTTGATGGTAAAGACTCTACAAAAAATTAGTAATGTTATATTTTATTATTTATTGTGTTTCATATATAACAACAACAACAACAACAACAACAAAGGGCGTTATCTGAGGAAGATAAGTGGAGGCCTAAACATGTGCAGGAAAAAGCCAAGTCTGATGTAGGAGTAGTGGAGATCCTGGAGAAATCTAAAGGACAGGGGTTGGGAATAAACTTAGCAGGAGGTCTTTCAGTGGGTGTAGAGAAGAATGAAGTCAGAGAAGAGTAGGTTGTAAAGCTGAACAACATAAAATATCAGAATCCCAAGACTAGGCAACACCTAAAGTAGTCATCCTGTCCATTTTCCTGCCTTTAAAGACAATGATCAAACAGCACACTGACACAAGCCTGTAATCCATGTAACTCAGGAGGCAGGATTGCAAGTTCAAGGCCAGAGGCAGCCTGCATAATTTAGAGAGACCCTGTCTCAAGAAAAAAAAATAAATAAATAAAAAGGGAGCTGGGAGTGCAGCTCAGTGGTAGAGCTCTCGCAACCTATGTACAAAGCTGTGCGTGTAACTCCCCAGTATCACAAAAAAGAAAAGAGAAGAAAAGAAAGGAAAGGAAAAGAAAAAGGAAAGGAAAAGGAAAAAAAGAATGAAGGAAGGAAGATGAGAAAAGAAAGGAAGGAAGGAAGAAAGGAAGGAAGAAAGGAAAAAGAAAAGAGAAAAGAAAGGAAAGATAGATCGGTTTAAGCTGGATGTGGTGATGTACACCTGTAATCTCAACACTTGGAAAGTTGAGGCAGGAGGAGTGATGTTGAGTTTGAGTTCCAGGGCTACACAATGAGACCCTGTCTCAAAAACATTGGGAAAAAAGAAAAAAAAAAAAAAAGAAAAGGAAAAGAAAGAAAAGAATAAGGACCTTTAAACTTTCTTTGGGTATTTTGTTGTGAGGTGTATAGGACATAGAAATGGGATATATATATAGTCATAGCAGAAGAAGCTAAGATTTGGCAACTGCCTAAAATGTAGCTAGGGACTAGAAGTATTTCAGATTGGATAATAAGCAGGGAAAGAGAGCTAAAAGGCTATGTGAAAACCCAGGTACCCCTGTGAAAACTCTGGTGTCTATGTAAAAATATCGTGGGCAGTCTCCAGTATAAACACTGTCCTTCATTGTCCAATTCTATCTTTCACCATCAGGACCAGGCTTACAAAGTAGTCTCTCTAAGGATACTTTCTGACTTTATGGTTCTATGTTCCCTCAGGCTCTTAAATCTAGACAAACATGAAACGTTGACCAGAGTACAGGGACTAGTGTTCAGAGGCCTTTGTGTCTTTTATCTCATAACTAGAGCCACCATTCTTGGCAAGGCACTAACTTTCTTGGTGAATTCTGATCATCTGTAAAGCAGCTAAGTATCCCACTGGAGGCTTTGACTCCCAGAGGCAAAGTGAACACTGATAAGCAGATATCAGAAGCAGAACAGATCTCTTAGATACATAACTAATCTTTATTTCAGTCAGTGAAGCACTTACTAATATCTATACCTGGTCCTACTCTAAGAGCTATAAAAGGAGGTGCTAAACTATAAGAAGGGCTGGGATTTAGTTCAGCTGGTAGAGTGCTGCGCTGCAGTCTCTGAGGTCCTGAGTTCAAGTCCTAGCACCACAAAAATGGGAGAAGGACCTGGCAATCCACTCCCAAGGCAATCCCAAAACAGCCATTGAAAACCCTATGAGGGTCGCTATGAGTCGGATACCGACTCGACGGCACCTAACAACAACAACAACAAACTATAAGAAATGCTGTCTACAGTATCCACACAAAAAATTACAATCTAATTAAATGCTGGGTGTGGTGGTTAGCATTATGCTGTAAGAATTCAGGGGAGATAAGTAGAAGCTGGGCTGGGATTTAGCTCAGTTGGTAGAGTGCTGCACTGCAGTCTCTGAGGTCCCGAGTTCAATTCCCAGCACCGCAAAAATGGGAGAAGGACCTGGCAATCTACTCCCCAGGCAATCCTGAAATAGCCATTGAAAGCCCTATGAGGGTCATTATGAGTAGGATACTGACTCGATGGCACCTAACAACAACAACAACAACAAGTAGAAGCTGGAGAAGAGTGACCTTCTTGGAGAAAATGGGACCCCCAAGAATGAAAGATTCAGAAAAAACAGGAGAAAGGATAAGTATGTCAGAGTAAGCAAAAATAATAAGTAATAAGCATGGCAAATGCTAGATGCCAGATTAGAGTATGAGTATTGGAGGTCAATGGGAAATAACATCATCCGTATTTTTTCTCTCTTTTCCTGGAGGCTGATCTCTGACTTTGTTACTTATGAAATTTGGAAACCATGGTTATCACTAGGACAGGGGGCTGTTTATGTTTCCTTTTTCTGTTAAAGTAGAAGAAAGTGCCTTCCCTGATTCAACTCAAGCCCAGCCTGATACTTTTATCTTAGAAATGCAGGTGTAGAAGACATTGTTGTTCAACAAGACACTGTGGCAGCAAAGAAGGAAATGATGATAAATCTTAAACTAGTGTTCTCAAACTTCAGGGTGAACAATTACTACGGTTGCTTAAAAAAATGTCTGCAACGAGGCTGAGAATCAGCATTTTTAACAAACATCCCAGTGTTTCTGTAGTAGAACATGTTTTGAGAAACAGGGCCCTCATCTAAAGAAGAATTGAAAATAAAGTGCTACATGGAGCTGTCTGGACCATGTGCTTAGATACATATGGACTTACCCATTTTTGAGAATTTATCCTCTCTCATCTATGTTTTTTAGTTGGGAAGATAAAACTAAAGCAATCTCTACATCTCACTCCTTAGATAGCTATGTGAATCTGTAAGGAGTAAGATGTAGAGACTGCTTTAGTATATTGTAATCACCTTAAACACAAGAATCTCTCAGACTTTTCTGACTTTACCCATAGTAAGAAGAGAGACCAATTTTAAGGTTGGAAGATAGCTGGGATGCTCTTTTCTTTTTTGTAGTAGTGGGTGGCTGAACCCAGGGCCTTGCACATACTTTTGCAAGTACCCTACCACTGCGCTGCACCCCCAGCTCATTTTTTATTTTTTATCTTGAGATAGGGTCTCCTAAGTTGTGCAGGCTGTCTCTGGCCTCAAACTTGTGATCCTCCTGCCTCTGCCTCCCAAGTCACTGGGATTACAGGCATGGGCCAGGGTACTCAGCTCTTTAATTACATCTTTAAAAACCCTGTCTCCAAATATACTCAAATTTTGAGATACTGGGGATACTTCAACATAGAAACAGCCCACAACAGACCTCTAGTTTCAGCTTCTGAAAATGCAATACTCATCTTCTCTTCCACTTGTTAGTCTTGTGTAGTAAGTTCTCTCCACCCCTTGGCTTTCCTCCTCCACATCTTACAGATACATGGCTTGTGTGGCAAGAACTCATTGAGCAGTTCAAAAGAAACTACACTAAGGAAGGGCAGGTTTTGGCATGTCCCAAACAACACAACACTTAAGGGTAGTTGAAATTCCAGGAGTATTGTCTTAAAGACAAAGCTTTGCCTACTTATTCTCTGCTCAGGTGTCTTAACATTTAGTGGTAAGAGATCCTCTGTCTTTGTAGCGTAATGTATCTTAACTTATCCTTTTTCCCCCATAGCTCTCTCATTAGGCCTTTCTTGGCTAGTTCTTTCCAGAGCTCAATTACTTTATCCAGTGAGGTCAAAAGCAAGACATGGAAGAGCTTGCTGAAATTCTTATAAGGACGGTTTTTGAGGGTATATCTGGTTTTGTGGAACTCCTACAGCTGATGAACAGCACCACCACTAAGAAAAAATCCTGGGGAAAGAGGTCCTGTTACTTAATAGAAACCTGGAAAGGTAAGAGAAAAAAGAGGCAACCTAAGTTCTTTTCTGGGCTGGGATCTAGCTCAGTTGGTAGAGCGCTGCGCTGCAGTCTCTGAGGTCTTGAGTTTGATTCCCAGCACTGCAAAAATGGGAGAAGGGCCTGGCAATCCACTCCCAAGGCAATCCTGAAACAGTCAGCCATTGAAAACCCTGTGAGGGTCGCTATGAGTCAGATACCAACTGGAAGGCACCTAACAACAACAAGTTCTTTTCTAAGTCATTCCTTCATGCCAGCTTCAAAGAGTATTACTATGAAGAGGCAAAGCTTCTCTGATTTCAGGCCACTTTTTACTCAGTTAAGCCAAACATCTTGTTAAACCAGAAAGTCTTACTCAATTATCTTTTTTTTTTTTAAGTCCTGAGATTCCTTTGTCCAACTGACATTTATCCCAATAACATGGTTATTATAAAATATAAAGCACTGTTTTGTAAAATTCACATCTTCTTTCCCAATTTCTGTTCCCAGTCCTTTTTACTTTAAAAGTGTGTGGGCAAACTCTTGGAGAACTCACAACCTAATGGTAGTATAAATAATCTTAGGTATATATAATTCCTTGCTGACCAATCTTCCTATCTTCCTGCCTCAGCTTCCACCTAAGAAATTGTTTCCTGCCATGTGCATTTCTACCCTATTCACTTCTTACCCTCTGGCATAGAACTTCTGGCCAAATTGTCCTCTGACCTCTTCTGGCCTTCATCACAAGCTTGTGTAAGAATTGGGAACGTACTCTGCGTGCTCCATTAAATTCCTGGAATGGGTTAGAACTCACCACATTCTTGTCACTCTTCTCTAGTTTTCATTGTGTCATTGCCTAATGGTTGTATTGTGTTGGGACTCCTTCAAGTTCCTATTCATATTCAACACAGGCCTCCTGAAAGTCTGGCTATGAAGTAACTGACAAAACTGGAGAAATTGAATGGCTTCACCGCAAAGGCTCAGTGAAGAATGGAAGGCATTTTTCTATCTGAGAAGTCAGGAACTCACTGGCACCTACTTTCCCTGCTCAGGGCAGGCAGAGGACTGTTGTGCACTGCCCTATTCACTGAGTTTCCTTTATTAACGTGTCCTCTCAATACGCCAGAATCTCACACCCACAGATCCTTTGGGACAGGGTGATTTGGGGCTGAGAAGCAAAGTTATGGAGTTCTAGGACTAGTTAGTCTGCAGTAATTTGAGGACAACTGACGGACACAATACTCACCTCTTCGGGGTGTCAGGATTAAAAACGCTAAGGTCCACACGGTGCCCGGAACCTTGCCTACACCTTTCAGCCTGTTTTCGTTCTGGGTTCCCTTCCCGCGCAACAGGCCGGGAATTCCCGGGCCCTCACTTTATGCGTGCGGTCGGGGCGCCTCTCTCTGATGGGGAGTGGAAGTGGGACCATTTCCTCCACTCAGCTTTCGGCCAGGAGGGGGAGCCGCCGGGCTGGCCACACACCAGCCCCTCCAAAAGGGGCGCCGCGTCCGCCGGGGCCTGCCCGCCCTCCAGCCGCTCGGCCCCGAGTGGCAGAACGGCGCTCGGACCATCAGCATCGCCTCACGTCGCCCCGCCCCGCGCCGCCCGTCCATTGGCTGCCGCGGGCCTTCGTCCCGAACCTCACCCCCCAAGCACCCACCGAGTCCAGACAGCACGCCGGGTCGGAGGTGAACGGCCTGGAGTAACCCAGCACTCGGTCACCTCATGGGGATCGGTGGCTGAGGTGGGAGGCAGGGGCGGGCCGGTTCCTGAGGCCCCGCCCCTTTCCTCCCCGCGTGCGGGGCCGGCCTGGTGCGCGCCTGTCAGCCATCGTCGGAGCTGCCGGCATCTCCGCCCGCCCAGCACGCCTTCTGGTAGGGGCTGCGCGACCGCCCAGCCACGGAAGCCGCCAAGCTGAGGTGAGGGCCGCCCTGGAGCCTAGGATCCCGAACTTGGAGAAGCTGCAGCAGCGAGGGGCGGCGGCCGGAGGGGGCCGCTTCCCAACCTCCGCCCGCACGCGGCCGGGGCTCCATCCCGTCCATATCCGGGCCAGGCAGCCCAGCCCTCTCCTCAGCTCTGGGGCCCTGAGGTCCCCTCCTCAGACCCGTGGAGAGGTCTGGGGGTTGGGCGCTCAGACCCTGGAACTGGGAGGAAACAGCCCAGGGCCCCTGGGGAGAGTCGGTGGGGACTGCCTGGAGCTCGACACCTACCCCTCCCGGCCTACGGGGTCTCATTCCTTCCAGATCCCTCTCCAGTCCAACCCTGGACTCGGGAAAGGGAAAGGACCACGTGAGAGGGGGTGTTGAGGGTTGAGTCTGGTTGTATTAAGTCTTCTTCCTTTCTTGCAGAGTAAGGTGTGGGGCGCAGAGACTCGGGCTGCAGTTGCTCTCACTGTGTCTTTGTATCGTGCTGAGACCGGTGCCAGGCGGGCTGTCCCTTGCCAATTCCCTGCCCGCTGGATTTTAGCTTTTCTGTGAGGGACACAGTAAATGAACGTGCCTGTTGTTACTCTCTCCTTCGCTTTTGCCGTGCTGATTGAAGGCAGCTGTTGGAGATGAAACGTGGGAAGGTGATGTGAGGCTAAAGATTTCAGAAAAATTTTGGATTTGGAGACCGGCAATGGGACACTAGTGGACACTTGAAATCAGCTTTGAAAATCAGGGACTTCATGGAGGCCTGTGGGTTTTATAGACACATACAAGAATTTAACCTCTCAGATAGGGGAAATATTTTAATTTCACATGTTTTTGTTTTGAGGTTTAAGACAAATCAAAGATCCTAGGGCTTCCTGATTCAGTTTCTACTTAAGCAAATTTCAGAAATTTCCCACTGTGCGGAAATAAACCTGATAACCTGGTGTTCAGTCTCAGAAGTTGGTCTCCTTGATTTTCTCTCTGGTTCCTTTTTCCCCTCCTAATCCCAAATTCAGATTGGGAAGCATGGGTTAGATGATTTCCTGTCCCATAGGGGAAGAATGTGTCTCTTGTTTCTTAGTGAGGATGCCCTGGACGTCCGTGTTGAGGTTTCCTGTGCTGACAATTTGATACACACTTTTTGAGAAAGCATTGTCCAATTGAGTAGGACCACCGTTAGCTGAATGTAGGTAGTAGGTCCCTGCTTTCTACAATTAGTAACAAGTCCCTTCCCACTTGGTTTGCCTTGGTTTCTTATTTCTGAATGCTACTTAATGGGTAACAGGATGTGAGCCCAAGGTTAAATTAAACATTGTAACGCGGACATATGAAAGTTATCAATAGAAAGTATTAATTTATGAAGTCACCTGTGTTTACTAGTGTTGTAGAAGTGTTTTACCATATCAGAAAAAAGTACATCAAACATGAGATTAAGTTATTTTTATTTATTTAATTTATTTATTTTGGTTTTTTGAGACAGGGTTCACTGTCTAACCCAGGCCGGCCTGGAATTCACTATGTAGTACGGCCTTGGCCTCAAACTCTGATTGATCCTCCTGCATCAGCCTCCTGGGTGCTGAGATTATAGGCAGGTGCCACCACACTCACCTCTAAATTGTTTTTAAAATGAGAGGAAAAGTTGGGAAATGGGTGGCATTTCATTTAATGAATTTATATATCAGCTAACGATTAGCTAATATCAAAGAACTGGCCTTGTGAAAGCCAGCCTCAGAGAATTCTCATTTGATGTTGATTTCTCCGAAGTGCAGTAACAAGTTCAGGTGTAGAGTACTGTGTAACACTTCACATTGTTTCCTTTTTAGTCAACGAGCAGGATTTGGTTTTTTTGTTTTGTTTTGTTTTTTAATTTGTCACATAAACTGGTTTAACAGGTCTGAAGCAAGTGTTTTCTTTCCTTTAAAACATCCTTTTTATGCTTTTTTCGGATGACTAATATTTTAAGTCTTGGTTGAGGAAAGAAGTAAATAAAAACTGTGGAATAATACATTGGAATTGAGTATTTCCAGTTGGGGAGGAGAGGAGACAGGCAATTTAGAAAAGCATGTTGTTACATTATGTTCTTTTTTTTCTTTTTCTTTTCTTTTTTTTTTTTTTGTGTGTGGTACTGGGGTTGAACCCAAAGCCTCCTGCTTGCATGCTTTGCAAGTGCTGGACCACTGGGCTGTACCCCCAGCCCATTTTTTCACTTTTTTGAGACAGGGTTTCGCTAAATTACACAGATTGCCTCTGGTCTCGAACTTGAGATCCTCCTGCCTCCTCCTCCCGAGCCGCTAGGATTACAGGTGTGAGCCATTGTGCCCGGCTTATTATCTAACATGTTCTTAAGGATTAATAATCACTAGAGGTGTGCATCAAGCATCTTTCCAAACCTTTAAAACATGATTACAAAGAAGTGAATAAACACTAAAGACTTCATTGGCTGAAAAAAAAAATTCTTGATAACTATTGAGGTGACCACCATTTTCAGGTAGTCTTCACTGATCTACTTTAACAGATGATTGTTTAGTTTTTGTTTCCTTAATTTTACAAAACTTTAATGAGTATCTCCAACTTTATTTGAACCTAATGGACTATTTGAAGGTGATACTAAATACATGGGAAACTTGACAAATAGTGTTACAAGGATGTTGCTCTTAGAGTATGCATCTGAGTTTGTGTAAATTCTTACAAGTTCACCCAGTTAATCTTAGTTAAGTGTGATCTAATGATTTAGTTCTGTTTCTAATTTATTACTTACTCAAGGTAGCATTACACTATCTAGTTTTAGGATGTTTAAAGGGAGATAAGTGAAAAGTGGCTTTTAACTATAAAGAATGTTAAGTGACCTGTCCAAATTTTGGTTGCTCCAATTGCTCTCACTTTCCAATGATATTATTTGGGACTTAAACTCATTCCATTCTTTCAGCATGCCATACCAATCCTTCTTTATATAATATGATACATTTACCATCTCATGACATTGGAAATTGAAATTACATGGCTATCCTACTTATGAAGAGCAAATCCTATAGAATAAACCTGTATAAATGTTTTTCTTCTTTAGAAAGATAACCAAATTTGAAAATTTTGAATCAACTGTTTGGAAAATAGATTTGAGGACCTTTTTTTTTTTTTTTTTTTTTTTTTTTTAAAGAAGTATTAGGTCTCATTTACCAATATGTGGCTATCCCCTGTGATGGTTCCTAAAAATTATCATCTGTTTTTTGTAGACAGGTTTCAAGTCTGTCTTTAGTTATTCAAACTTGCCAAAATGTTTATATTTATACTTACTCATACGCCAAATTGGGGGATAATATGTTGAGAGGAGCTTGATTTGTTTTTAAGTTTATTAGGAATAATATCATTAGATTAGCATCAGAAGGATGGATAGCTGGGTTATTTGTGTTTTATGCTGCATTTAGTGATATTCTTGATTGGCAAGAAAGGCTATTTAATTTCCCTTTGATTGGTCTTATAAAATCCAATAACTTAATAGAACATTTAGGTTTTTTTTTTTTTTTTTTTTTTGCGGTACTGAGGGTTGAACCCAGGGCCTCGTGCTTGCATGCTTCCAAGTGCTGGACCACTGAGCTGCACCCTCAACCCATTTTTTTACTTTTTGAGACAGGGTCTCGCTAAGTTACGCAGACTGCCTCTGGTCTCGAATTTGGATCCTCCTGCCTCCACCTCCCCTGCTGCCGGGATTACAGGCATGCACCACCACGCCCGGCACCAAACATTTAGTTTTGAAAAGTACCTAAGGAACTTTATAGCCCAATTTTCCTCTTAATGTGAGATTATTCTTTACTCTGACCTAATGCATTGTAGGTCACCTAAATTTGGGAAGGTTTTTATGTGTGTGTATGTGTGTGTGTGTGTGTGTGTGTGTGTGTATGCTAGGGACTCATGCATGCTAAGCATATGTTCTGCCACTGAGCTACATCTCCAACCCAGAGTTTTTCATTGTTTTCAACTTAAAACTCTCCCTTAAACTGCATAGGATGTTGTAACTCTGAAAGAATCAAGAATTGCTGCTTTAACCTGTAAATTTTTCCAGCTCTAGATCTTTACCTGGTAATGTAAAGTATAATACTTTAACACATCCAGAGGACTTGGGAACAAAAGCAACAACAAAAAATCAAGCAATATTTTCTCAAAGAAGGAATTCTTCTCATCCTTGAGACTCTTTAGAAGGTAAATGACACCTGAATTATTGAATCATTTGATCCAACTTTCTCTAAATGCTGCCTTATGAAATAAGATTATTGGCACAAATTGTTTTATAATACTAGAGCTTTTTGTTTTCTGAGACAAGGCCTTACTATGTAACCCAGGATAGCCTCATGATCCTCTTGCCTCAGCCTCCCAAGTGCTGGGATTACAAGCATGTGCTACGTACTTAGTTTGCCAGAGCTTCCCACCCCTCCACCCCGTACCAAAGGTTGAACCCAGGGCCTCATAGAAGCTAAGCAAGTGCTTTACCATTGAATTGTGCCCTCAGACCATTTTTAATTGTTTTATATTGTATTTAGAGACAGGGCCTTGCTGTGTTGCATAGTCTGCCTCTGGCCTTGAACTCAGGATCCTCCTGCCTCAGCCTCCCAAGTAGCTAGGATTACAGGTGTGTGCCAGGGCTCCTGGCTGCAGAGCTTTTTGAATTCATAAAATAGCTTTTTACCTGAAGGCCTCTAAATGTTTCCAGAGGATAATATTTGAGATAAACACTTGGTTCATGTCTCTTAGCTTCAGTCGCTCAAATATACATTGGAATTCTGATAAAACAGCCTACAAAAGCCTACTGTGTGCACAACATTGTGAGATGTTGGGGGCAGTAGATCTAAAACATTTAGAAAAGAGAATAATTTTTCCTAAAATCTTATGAATAGCAGAGAAACTTTGTCAAATATAGTGCCAGAAAATGAGCCCCTCAGGTTGATAGGCATTCAAAAGACGCCTGGGGAAGAGTTGCCTCTTCAAGGAAGAGTCGAAATTAATGATGGGAATGGAGTAACGCTCTTGGGACCTCCATTTGCTGATGTGGCATGACTCAAAATGAAAAGAAACAGTGGCTGCAACAATGGGCTCAAATATAAAAAAGATCTTGGGCATGATACGGCACAGTGTCAGGTAGAGTTTTGTTTTGTTGTACGTAGAGTTGCTATGAGTTAGACCTGACTCGGCACCTAACAACAAAAAAGCTTCATTGAGGAGATAACTTGAGTCAATTATACAGTAACACATACGATACTAATAAGTGAATAATATTCCAGTTGTCTAAATGCTGAGACTGAGATAAGGGATCAGAGTACCATGATTCATCGGGGGGAAGCTTTTTATTAAACTTATTTAAAATCTTTAGTAATACATAAGTGATACATTCACGTGGTTAAAAATTTTTAAAGTACCAAAGGGTATACATACCCTTGGTGACATTCTCCCTCCTGACTTTGTCTTGCAGCCACCTCATTCTCCACACCAGAAGTAACCAGTCTTATTCATAGTAATAGTTATCTCATTTAGATTACATTTAATATTATTGATTTCTTAATAACTTCTAGGGCTGGGATTTAGCTCAGTTGGTAGAGTGCTGCGCTGCAGCCTCTGAGGTCCCAAGTTCAATTCCCAGCACCGCAAAAATGGGAGAAGGACCTGGCAATCCACTCCCAAAGCAATCCCGAAACAGTAAGCCATTGAAAACCCTATGAGGGTCACTATGAGTGGGATACTGACTCTGACAGCACTTAACAACAACAACAATAACTTCCAGACATTTAATGCATTTTCAAGCAAATGTTCATATACTCTCCTCCAAGCCCACTTATACAAATGATACATTCTCTACACATTATTCTTCACTTTTGATTTTTTTTTCACTTAATATTATGGGAAGAACTTTTACATTTTAATTTTCATCAGCTATACACACACACAGTTTAAAAAGACATATGTGGTGTCTGTCTCTCTCTGAGCACCCACACTTAGTCTAAAATGTATACTGTCCCTTATCCCTTACCTAATAAACTTTCTAACTTTGTTCCTAAATAAATAAATAAAAAGACATAGTTTCAGAAAGTTGGTTACAGAAACCCAGCAGTTCTCAGCTCCTTTCTACCTTGATTTTTTTAAAGCTGTTATATTTACTGTATATCCTTTTGTCTGTGAATAACATACTTGTCTTACTACATTTTGATTTTTCATTATTAAGCATTGCTTATTCATGTCCTACTATGGAAAAGGAGGAGTTGGCTCTCATTCTACTCCTTATCCTCACTATTTACCTTTCCTTTTCCTGTCCCTGCCAACTAATTACCTAATTGAGTTATGTTATAACCTTGTTTGTATTACTGAATTTACATTATGAGTGTGTAAATACTATACAGGATTTAGTTGTATGATATCCCATAATTTTCTTTCCTATACTACTCTTTCTCTGGAGCTAATAACAGTCTTCATTTTTGTTAGCTTTCCATATATTTATTATTTATTCACTCTTCACCAGTGCAATGATACGGGACAGTTGTTAGGTGCTGTCAAGTCGGGTCCGACTCATAGTGACCCTATGTAGGACAGAATAAAACATTCTCTGACACTGTGCCATGCATGGCACCATGGTCAGTGCTTTGCTATTCATAGGGTTTTCAGTGGCGGATTGTTCAGAAGTAGACTTCGAGGTCCTTTTCCCTATCCTACAGCACATGGTATCCCCAGGTGGTCTCCAATCCAAGGATTAAACAGGCCCACCCTGCTTAGCTGTTAGAGATCAGGTGGGATGGGATGCTATGGTGCTATGGCTGCAGACAATGTGGGCCAGATATTCCATTAATTTTTATCTTTTGTAAGATCTCTCTTACATTCTCTGACTGGCTCCAACTTAAGTTGCTTGCCCTCTGCATCTGGTACATAGCTGTCTAACTTTTTATTTTCAAAAAATTTAAGTTTAAAAGAATAGTACAATAAATACCTCTGTACTCTTGACCTAGATTCACCAATTTTTAACATTTTGCCACATTTGCTTTACTGCTTTGTCTCATGTGTGTATAAATACTTTTTTCCTGAATTATTTCAAAGTTGAAAAACCTCATGACACTTCACTCTTAGTTATTTCTGTGTTTTTCTCCTAAGAATTAGGACATTTTCCAGTTTAGTCATTTATCATCACACCCCCCAAATTTGACATTCATATAATATCTAACATATAGACCCTTTTAAGATACTTCCTTTATCCCAGTTATATCCTTTGTAACTACAGGTGTTTTAATTCATGATACAGTGAAGAACCATGTGTATTTAGTTTTCAAGTGTCTTTAATCTTCTTAATCTAGAGTAATGACCTTACCCTTTTTGTCTTTCATGGCATTGGTCTTTCACTGATATTTTTAAAAGGTCCTTGGTAATTGTCTTATAGTGTCCTACAGTCTGGATTCACCTGATTATTTCATCATGATTAAATTTATTTATTTATTTGTTGGCCAAAAACTGCCTAACTACATATAGGCTGGGGATGTAGCTCAGTGGTAAGCAATATGCTTAGCATATGTGAAGCCCTGGGTTCAATCTCCAGCACCAAAAAGCAAAACAAACAAATGAACAAGAAAAAACAAAGCTACATAAATCGCACTGTATATTTCACTAATGTTAATATTTTACATAGCCACCGTACCTTTATCAAATCTAAGAAATTAATATTGGGAGCCGGGTTCAGTGGTTCACTCCTGCAATCCCAGTGACTCTGGAGGGGGAGGCCAGAGGCAGCCTGTGTAACTTTTAGATACCTTGTCTCAGGATAAAAAGTAAAAAAGGGGTCTAGGGGTGCAGCCCTGTGGTAGAGCACCTGCAATGTATGTGCAAGCCCCTAGGTTCAACCTCTAAGTAGTAAAAAAAAAAAAATTAATATTGGAGTTGTGGGTGTAGCTCAATGGTAGGGCACTTGCCTAGCATGTTGGAGGCACTTATTCAATTCTCAGCACTGCAAGGGAGGGGGAGAAATTAACATTGCCACAATACTATACATTATAGACCCTATTCAGATTTTCCTAGTGTTTTTTTCTTCCCCTAGTGGGTTTTTCTGTTCTAATATCTAAACTAGGATACCACATTGCATTTAGTGGTCATGTCTCCTTAGCCTCTGATCTATGACAGTTTTTTCGTCTTTCCTTTTTCCAATGACTTGCAGTTTTGAAGACTGGTCAGTATTTTATAGAGTGTCCTTCAGTACAGATTTGTCTGATATTTTCCCATGAGACTAAAGTTATGAGTTTGGGGAGGAAATGCCATCAAGGTGAAGTTGCTCCCACTATCCTTATTCCCTCCTCCCCATAATTAGGATGTTTCTTATTTTTCATAATCTTTCTTTACATCCTGTTTTTTTCTAAACGTAGTTTTTTTTTTATTTTTTCATGTTGGAGATTTTTCTCAGACATCTGGTAATCCTTAATTATTTGCTTTTATTTAAGAGGTGGGACTGAAGAGGTTATTAGAAATTGTGAAACTGTGAGAAGGGCTTGTTTACTGTTAACTTCTCTACAGGATGCTCTGGTTGGGCAATTTAGTCAGGTAACCAGTGTTATTAACTTTAGGGTTTTTTTCTTTTTTTTCTTTTTTCTGTTTTTTTTTTTTTTTTTTTTTTTTTTTTTTTTTTTTTTTTTTTTTTTTTTTTTTTTTTTTTTTTTTTTTTTTTTTTTTTTTTTTCCCCTTGGGTTGGTCATATTCTACAAAGAAGGACCTGGGAAGTCTTACTCAATATGTTTACTTAACTTATCCATTTTCATTATGGTACCCTGCCCTCTACTGTTACTGGTACTATTACTGGTGTTTTTAGGGTAAATCCCTGGTTGCAAGAGTCCCAACATACTAGGCTTAGCCATCTGTCCCGAATATGCCAATTAAAGAAATGACTAATTGTGAGAAGCAGGAAAAGGAGATCTAATCAATATGACATTGGGAAGAGCAATAGGTAAAGGGACCTAGTGACCCCAAGTCTATCTTCCAGGTACTGACATGAGCTTTAGGTTAAACAGTGGGAGAATTAGGGCAGGGGGCAGGAAGTATGCCCACTGTGGTCAGATTATGGTCTGGTTGGTCATTGTCTCGGTTCTGGTTTTGCAAGATGGTCTCAAGAAGATGTTATAGCTGCCATCACTTAAGGGAAGCAGCTTGGTTCCCACAAAATAATTACTCTTACGCCTGGGTGCACCCTTGCCATCACAGATAATTATCCACATTTGAGGGTGGTCTATCCTTTGAGGGTCACCATTGTGGGGGCGTAGTTTTATCCCCTTGTCATAAAGATGTTTATCAATCATTGGGTCCTGTTCTTCTTGGAATCCAAGTGACTGCAGGAGATGAGTCAAGAGGAAACATTAAGAGGCAAAATCGAGCCAGAATGGGACAAAATGGAGTTAGGCCAATAACCAGTATCCTTCTTCACTTTTAGTTGCCTGATGGGCCCAAGTGAGGAGTCAGTGCTTTTTAATAAGAGCAGTTTCTCAGTTCTGTCATAGTATCCCCCAGTCTAGAAACTCTGTTTAACTCTCTCCAGAGAATAAACTTTCAGTCTTTTATCAGGATGGTAGAACATTAGGCACCAGGCTTCACTAACTGGAGAAAACATTTAATGACCTGCAACTTCTGAAACAGTTTCAACCAGTTCTCATTTAGCTCTCTCACCTTTACAGATGAAACATTTGAGGTTCTATAATATGATGACTCTATTTTGAGGGGGATTTACCCTAGCTGCTTATTGCTCTTCCATTTGCTTTACAAGAAAATTATCTTGCTGTTGTCTCCCTTGGCTTTTTTGTTTTTTAAGTCTTCTGTGGCTTATACCTTTAAAACAATCCTTTTACTTTTTGTGTCTAGTGGGATTTCATGTGGGAGTGAAAGTGGTTATGTGCTCAACCCACCATCTATATGCAGTAGATTTGCAAGACTGACACTCTTTTCTCTCTCAATCTCTTCTCCCATACCCTCCCCCCATCTCTCCCTCTGTTTTGTTTATTGAGAAAGAGGGTCTAGTTATATAGCCTGGGCTGCCCTGGAACTTGTGAGCCTCCTGTTGTAGCCTTCTGACTACAGGGGATTACAGGCATGTGCTCCCATACCCAGCTCCAGCTGGTGCTTGGAGAAAATTACCACAAACTCTGTTGTGACCATTCAGATATAGTATTTCTCATAAGTCATATTCTACCATCTCTGTTTTTATTCAGATGTTCCCTCTATATGAACTGCTCTTTTCTTTCTCTCCTTTAATTTCTCCCCACTTCTTCATTTATAATGTCTTCACATTCCAAGAAACCTTCCTTGACCCCTTTCCTCACCATTCCCACCTCCATGTTTGGATAAAATACCCTTGTGTTGTATTTTTACACCTAGCAATTATTACATTACTGTAATTGTATATCTAGGTATCTATAGCCAGTTAACCAGGGACTAAATCTTATTTATTTTGTACTCTTGAGACATGGTGTCATTATGTAGCTTACGCTGGTCTGAAACTTGCTCGTAGCCCAGGCCAGCATCAAACTTGCCATTCTCCTGTTATAGCCTCCTGGGTGCTGGAATTACAGGTATGCTCCATCATACCCAGCTTTAAATCTTATTTTTAAATACACAGCGTCTGTCTCACCATTTGGGACACAAGTGCATATTTTAAAATTTAAAACTTGTGTGGGAGGCTCTGAGTTCAATCCCCAGCACTCTACCCACCCCCGTAAAGGCATAAAATTTAAAACTTGCAGAAAAACAAAGTATGGTTTAAAAAATTCTTTGTTACCCTCTCATGGACCATTGAATTAACACCAAAATCTATTAAAATTCATCAATAAAATAACAAGTGAAAAAAGACAAAGTCAGTTATTTTTGAAAAAAATTAAATGAATTTACCATGGCATGAAAGGCAAGGTCAGCCCTGTGTGGTGGTTTATGCCTGTAATCCCAGCAGCTTGGGAGGTAGTGGGGAAGAGGATCAGGAGTTCAAGGCCAGAGGCAGCCTACATAACGTAGACCCTGTTTAAAAATAAAAAATGGATTGGGAGTGCAGCTCAGTGGAAGAGCATTTGCAAAGTATGTGTGAAGCCCTGTGTTCAACTTCTAAGGATGGAAAAAAAAAAAGCAAGGACATGTGTAGGCTTTTATACTTTTGTCAGTGGTTGAAGAGGTATCTCTAAAAGAAATGCAGGCTTCCCCTTAAATAGGTACATTAGCTGTAATTAGCTTAATTTCATTTTTAGAAACAAAGGGCACAATTTGGGAACATTCTACAAATAGTTTCCCTTTCTTATACTGGGGATTGAACCCAGGGCCTTGTACATGTTAGGCAAGTGCTCCACCACTGAGCTTTACCTGTAGCCCCAAATATTTTCAGTGTTTCTCAAATAGAAGTTCAAGATTACATTGTTGTTGTTAGATGCCATTGAGGCAGATCTGACTCAGCAACCATATGTATAACAATAGGAAACACTACCTGAGACTGTGCCATGCCTGGTACCATGTCAGTGGTTCTGTGCCATTCATGAGGTTTTCAATGACTGATTGTTTCAGGAGTGGGTTGGCAGATCCTTCTCCCATTTTTGCAGTGCTAGGTATTGAACCCAGGGTCTCAGAGTGTGCAGAACAAGCACTCTAGCACTCTACCAACTGAACTAAACCCCAGCCATATATATATATATATATATATGTATGTATGTATATGTATATGTATATGTGTATATATATGTTTGTGTGTGTGTGTGTGTGTGTGTGTGTTTAACATTAAAGAGAATTTGACGTTGTCAACGATTTGATATAATTAAGGAAGTTATTTTTTGTTTGGATAGATGGATTATCCTACAACCAAATCTGGGTAAGGGTTTATTTTGGAGGTGATAAAACAACTATATGAGTCTTGCCCTAAAGGTAAACTTTATTCTTTGTGCTCTTTCTAGAGAGAGAGAAGTCTTAACCTAGTTCATTGTTGCTGTTCTTAGGTGCCTTTGAGTCGGTATCTGACTCAGAGCAACCCTACGCACAACAGGCGAAACACTATTTTTAGTGCTTCTCGCTATTCATAGGGTTTTCAGTGGCAGATTGATTTTTTTGGAGTGAGTTGCCGGGTCCTCATCCCAAGCCTATCGTATCTGGTGTTCCCAGGCAGTCTCTCATACAAGTACTAACAAGGCCTGACCCTGCTTAGCCTCTGAGATCTGAGGGGTTCAGAAGCCACAGTCCAACCTAGTTCATAGTAAGGCTTTGGAATCCCAAACTTCTGTGCAAGGAAAATTTTGTATGAGGGTACATTTTGTCTGGAAGGGATTCATAGCTTTTATCAGATTTCCAATAGTATCTCAAACTATGAAGGTTTAAGAAACGTTGGCTTAGGTACTTAACTCGCTTGTTTCCTCTCTTGTGAGGGCATAAAGTGAAAGGGGTGGAAAAACAAGGATTAGTTGTGGCTTTAAGACTTTGACACAACTCACAATAAAATGTCATTGTGACCTACTTATAATTGAAACAAAAATTTACAGGATTCTAGATACCTTCATAAATTATGTTGCACTCTTAGCATTTTCTATTTTATTTCATTTAAAAAATATTGGTTGGCTTGGTGTTGTCACACACCTGTAATTGCAGTGGCTCCAGAGTCAGAGGCAGGAGGGTTGTAAGTTTGAGGCCAGAGGCAGCCTATATAACTTAGCAAGACTCTGTCTCAAGATAAAAAGTAAAAAAAAGGGGACGGGGGTGCAGCTCTGTGGTATAGCATTTGCAAAGTGTGCTTGAGGCCCTGGGTTCAGCCCCCTGGTATGAAAAATACATATGTGGACCCGGCACAGTGGCACATGCCTGTAATCCCAGCGGCTCAAGAGGTGGAGGCAGGAGGATCGTGAGTTCGAGACCAGAGGCAGTCTACGTAGTTTAGCGAGACCTTGTCTCAAAAAGTAAAAAAAAAAAAAAATGGACTGGGGACGCAGCTCAGTGGTCCAGCACTTGCAAAGCATGCAGGCGCGAGGCCTTGGGTTCAACCCCCAGTACTGCAAAAAATTAACTAACTAACTAAATAAGTAAATACATATGTACATTGTTGTTGTTGTTAGGTGCCCTCATAGCGACCCTCTGCACAACAGGGGAAACACTATTGTCAGTGCTTCTCTGCTGTGCATAGGGTTTTCAATGGCAGATTGATTTTTTTGGGGGGAGGGGGTTGCCAGGTCCTTCTCCCAAACGTATGTACATACTGGTTGTAAATTGCCAAACATATTTCTTAACTTTCTGCTGGCAAATGACCCATACTTTGACAAACATTATTGTAGTTTATTATAGTTTACAGTCTTCACAGCAGACTCATAAGGAAAATTTGACCTTTTTTTTTTTTTTTTTACTGAGGATGCTCAGAGATGGTAAGTGACTTGATCAGATTTCCACTGCGAATACCTAGTGGGGTCCTAAAGTTTGACTTTAGCTCCACTGCGCCTTTGTTGCCTGATCCAAATTATTTCCCTCTTCTCACTCCTTTTCCTAACATAATTGTAGAGAATAATACTAGCATAGACTATACAATTCAGTAAATCCTAATTCCCAAATTAACACACCCAAACAGCCCTAAATCTTGTTCTTTGGTCATCCTCTCTTAGAGCTTTTGGATTTCCTGGATTTCCCTCTCAATGTCATGAGTCTTCTCCCCTCCCAGCCAATAGTCCCATACTCGGCGTTAGACCCAGGCAAGCACTCTACCACTGAACTGCATCCCTAGCCCCTTTTTAAGTTTTTGTTTTGAGACAGGGTCTTGCTGTATTACTCAGTGTGCCTTGGGCTAGGAACTCGACTCTGGATTCTCCTGCCTCAGCCTGAGTAGCTGGGATTATAGGTTTATGCTACCTGGTTCTTTCCTTTTGCTTTCCTCTCTTCTGTAGACCAGTGATTCTCAAGCCTTGATTTGCATCAGTGTAATCAATTGTGGAACTTAAAATTCAGATACCTGAACCTCCCTCCAAATGCAGTTCTGATTCAGTAGATCTAGGGTAAAATTTAGGTGTATATTTTTAAAAAGCTCCCAAGTGATTCTTACACATAATCAAAATCAAGAGTTTCTACCATACATTTAAATTGTTGGCTTAAAAATAAACCTAGGTTTTGGACTCATTGGCCCTTTAGAGTTTAGGCACTTAGTATAATGGGAGTGTTGTCCTCTCTCTGGCTTCTAGACCTTGGTGGGTTGGTATAACCACTTGGAAACATAGAGCCTGAGTTTTAGAAAATCAAGGTATTCTTATTTCCCCACTGCCTCATTTTTATGAAATATTGGAAATGATAAGGGTTGTAGCGCATTCATTTAAACTTTTTGAGTTAACTGTTTTCCTAGAAAAGCCACCTTATAAAATGGTAAGTTTGGACTATTATTTAATACTGTCATAAGTAAAGTCTTTGAATGTGTAATGCTTTTGGTTTCAGAATTGAATAATACTGAAGTTACAGTACTAAATTTTAATGCTTCAAGTTAAATGATAGATTTGACTAGAAAAATGATACTTTGAATGTTATTAATTTTGCACTATATTGAACAAAACAGGAATTGGCAAAAAGTTTGAGATTTTTTTTTTAAACACAACCTTCAAATCTCTCTTTCTCTCTTTAGTTCTTTTTGGAGGTGGATATCTGCTCAGACAATAAGAATTGTAAGAGGTCAGTTACAAATAATACTCTTTCATATTTATAATGTAATAAAAATTTTTTTTCACTTACTAAAGTATAAAACTGTGAGTTTTTATGTTAAAAGTTGCCTTCCACAAAGAATATTGGCAGATTTAGGGTATATAACCTTAAGTGAGTAAGTCTGACAATGGTAGTGTTCTACTACCTTCTCTCTAATTCAGGACTACAATCAATGGAAATGGGACAGGCTGTGAAGTAGCTTCTAGAGTGTCTGGACAGCTTGCTCAGTGATTTTCCATACATGACCTCCCTTTTCTGGTGGTTTGCATGCTTGTGCCAGGGACTACTATGCTGTACAGGTGCTGGTTGCTGGACAGGCTCTTCAGCTGTTAACACTGAGTTGCTTTCAATCTATACAACCCTTTAGGAAATGCAACTTTTATCATCATTTTAGCTAGGAAAGGAAAACTTGAAGCTGGCCTTACTGAGCCTTTCATTTATTAGCCCAAGGGACCATATTTTGTTAACCTTTCCTTTTTTTTTCTCCCATAGAATCAAAGAATCATTCCTTTCATATGAATTTAATTTTTGTGTGTGGCCATCAAACTTCAGTCAGATTATAAACTAAGATCCTGAGTGCGTTACTGCTCTTGTGAAGAAGGCAGCCATTGATTTTTGTTAGTTGAGATGGAATTTTATTTTTTGGATCTGCTGAATATTCACTGCTGAATATTCATGACTATTCACTGCTCTAAAATATGAAGAAATAAACTGGGTGGAGTGGCATACGCCTGTAATACCGGCAACTTGGGAGGCAGAGGCAGGAGGATTGTAAATTCAGGCTAGAGGCACCCTGTGTAACTCAGTGAAACCCTGTCTCAAGATAAAAAATAAAAAAGAGGCTGGTGGTGTTGCTCAGTGGTGGAACACTTGCAAAGTGTGTGTAAGGCCCTGGGTTCAACCCCTAGTACCACCAAAATAAAACTTTAAAAAATGACAGAAATAGCCTTTTTGCTGCTGTATTTTTTGATGTTCTTTACAGTGGTCAATCTTCTAGAACTTCCCCTTCCCTCTTTTTTTCTCCTCTTTTTTTCCCCACCCATTTTTCCTTTAATGATTTGGTTTTCTTTTAGACTTCTTGAGTGAACTACTTCATACAGTTTGGAAACATTTTACTTTTTAAAGAAATCTAATATTACAAGTGAGAAATGTATAGTAAATTTAGACATCAAATTTTTCCTGTTGCATGGCATTTTATTTTCACTTTCTGTGCTGGGGATTGAACCCAGGACCTCACTAATACTAGGCAAGTGCTCTACCATTGAGCTACTCACCTAGCCTGGTGCTTTTATATTTGATTTCAGTTTTAAAAAGTTAGCTTAAGTAATCGCCAACTCTCTTTTAGGAAATGAATATAGTTTTTTTTGTTTGTGCTTTTTTTTTCTTTCTTTCTTTTTTCAATTTCTGGCAATTTATTATTAATGCCTTATTATCGTAATACAATGGTTCTCAAACTTGAGGGCTTGTTAAAACAAAAATTATTGGATCCCAACTTGTAGCTTCTGTTATAGTTAATTGGTGTAGGGTAGGGCCCAAGAACTTGCACTTCTAACAGTTTCTCAAGTGATGCCACTGCTGCTGGTCCAGATGCTACACTTTGAGACCCACTCTGTTCTAGCATTTACAAATGCTGTCTGCCTCTAAATAAATAAATTTTGATTTACAAAGGACACCAAAATAATGCTGCATGTATAATTTTAAAACATTCAGTGTTGATTACCCAACATTTAAAAATATTGATATTTTCTTGCCTGACATAACAGAATACTCTGCCTACCTCCTTTTATTTTTCAAACTAGATTATGACAAACAAAACTTATTAATAAATTTATTAATCTCCTGTATCTTAAAGCATCTTAAGACTGGGAATCATTATTTCTGAATTATAATAATTGGCCAAACCACAAGCTACTTAGTTGTGTAGTTTTGAAATTTTTAAATAGGAGTTTTGAGGGGACAGAATAATTTTTTTTTTCATTTATTTTGGTGTTTTCTTGTGGGCTTTGAACTATTCTGTTCTTAATTGGTGTGTTAGTTGGCAATTGGAAGTATCTAATCTTGTCTAATAAGGTTGTGTATCTAGAAAAATAGTACTTAGTTAGATGATACCTCCATTACTTTGATTATAGATTTTAAACTTGGTGGTGGTAGATTCACTTTCTCCACTAATTCAGTTTACAGAAATTGAACAAATAATAGTTAAATATTTATAGCCAGAAGTAGGCATTTTTGGGTGATTATTATTATTATTTATTTATTTATTTATTTATTTATTTTTAAAGACAGAGTCACACTCTGTATCTAATGCTGGCCTAGGACTTGCTGTGTAGCCCAGGTTGGTGTTAAACGCATGGCTATCCTCCTGCCTCAGCATTCCATGCACTGGTATTATAGATGCACTCGACTACATCCAGTTTGGAGTGAATTTTTAAAAGATGTTATTTAAAAATAACCTCATGAGGACACATAAAGATTTTTAATTAAAAGATATCCATCTGTGGTTTGCTTTAAAGGTACGCACTTATACAAAATTTATAACCTCTCAATGTATTTGGAACCAGATGATCATTATGTTGTTGTTGTTGTTGTTAGGTGCCGTCGAGTCGGTATCCGACTCATAGCGACCCTCATAGGGTTTTCAATGGCTGAGTGCTTCGGGATTGCCTTGGGAGTGGATTGCCAGGCCCTTCTCCCATTTTTGTGGTGCTGGGAATTGAACTCGGGTCCTCAGAGACTGCAGTGCAGCGCTCTACCCACTGAGCTAAATCCCAGCCCGATCATTATGTAGTTTACTCTAAACATCAAGTTTCAGATAACCACCTTAGACCCTTACCATTCATTATCCCCAACATTAACAGCTGAAATTATAATCTTACAACAAATAGTTTCCATCTACCTCAAAGGTTTCTTCATTGATCATAATTATCCCTTGGATATCATTAAATTGGAAAAGACCTTTGAATAGGATTTTTCCTTCTTGTAATTTTGAGTCAGCTCTCTCATATGAGTGAGAACATGTGTTGTTTCTCTTTCTGAGCTTGTGTTCGTTCACTTAAAATAATTTTCTCTAATTCCATCCATTTTGCTGCAAATGACCCTATTTCATTTTTCT